>JAQHUG010000020.1:9664680-9682951 GCA_028555095.1 Dicrostonyx torquatus
CATAGAATATATATTCTAGAGAATGCAAAAGCTGTAATGATGTTTTTGAACTTCTCTTGTTCTTTGTTATCATTCATCAGTTGGCTGAATATTCACTTCAAATATTAATTTCAATCTGTCAAAGTTTTCAGTTTTAGGATTGTACATTTTCCCATCCCACTGTCCAGTCCACACCACACTCAGACATAGGTCAAAAGGTCCTCAAAGTGTCCATAAAATCAGTCACCTGTATGTTTACTTCTGTTCCAGAATTCCCATTTGCATCTAATAGATTTAGGCAACACCTGAAGTCATATTCTTTTTTGAAATTTTTTTGTAGTATCCCATTATCCTTTCTTGCCTTTTTTCAAAAGGAAGTCTGTCTACAAATCATTATGCAAAGGTTATGTTCCAAGTCTCACTCTAAGATCTCTATCCTAAGGGGAAAAATGGAAACATGTATTAAAGATATGGAGAAGTTTCTGTATCTGATTATATTTTCATGTGGAGAAGTAAAGTAATCAGCTCTTCTGGCCTGTCTGTTTAAAGATTAACTGAAACTTTTATTTTGATGTGGCTTTGTTATTTAATGGGCAGAGACCAGTGAATATATGTCCATATAATTAAGATAATATTAGAATTAGACTTCATCTCTATCTCTTAGAAAACAAGTGCAAAAAGTTTAAGTCTTTAACCAAATATATCATGAAAACAAAAGTTATATTATTCGAATTACAAAATGTACAGAAGTATATATGCAAAATTATGTTATAAAGCCAATAATTTATAAAATCTATTTTCTATTAGTTCTTCTAAATATTTTACATAAGGAATTATCTGTGAGTTTATTGTATACACATTTAATTTTATGATTAATTTTTATTTCAATACTGATATATTTACAAATACAGCATATGCCTAGCTAATATAGAAATGGAAAGAAAACATTCAGACTCAAATTAGAGAACTTATAGTAGATACTTACTGTTTCTGTCACTGAACAATTTCACTTTCTTTCAATAAACATAAGATTCCCATCAAGAAATGGGCAGTTAGTGTTTATTTACCAGACAATTAATGTTGTTACAAATAATAAGGGAGAAGCTAACACAATTATTCAAGTTATTTTTTCCTATTTCCAGTGATAGGTTTTTAACTATATCATCAACTAAGCTGATCATCTCATTTGGCATCAAATAGACATAAATATACTGTGGACTGGGATAGAAGATGCTGTAAGGGCTTTGGATGGGAACCAAGAATAACTTGACTTCAGTACATGAGGATCAACAAGGAGGAAAGCTTCTGCTCATTATTTATTGGAACAGCACATTAGATACCAAACTGTTTGTGTTCCCATGGTGACCTTTCCTGTGAGAAAATTCCATGTACTATAAAAGCACGTGGTATTTATTTTTCAAATAAAGCATAAGTAGGTAAAGAAAACAGAAGTCTTGTAGACTAAAAAGAGTATGTTGCCTCATCTCTGTTGAGATGAGCCTGTCTCTGTACCTTATCTTCACATTGCACTAATCTACTCTTAACTGACTTCTAATTGCATTTTGAACTGCATTTGTATTCAACTGCTGGAAAAGTTGGTTATCTAGAAAGCTCTGTTGGCTGCATTAGACCTTACTTCTCTGTATGCATGGGTCATTTACATGAGCAATTTCCATCCTTATCGGCAACCCTCATTATCCAAATTAAATCTCTGACCTCCTTTCCATTTGGCTAATTAAGGTTTAATGATAACAGAATTCAGATGCTTCTGAAACTGAAAAAAAAAAGAGGGAAGTTTTAAGTTTTCCATGTAGCTTGATCAAAATCTAAGTAATTTCCAATGTATGCTAAACAGATTTTTGTGAGTGTGTTCTTATGTGTTTTATCTGTTGATTCATTTGGAGATGTCCCTCCAACATTTTAAAATGTAATTTATATTTTAAAATATAAAGATGTTACGTAGCCCAAGAATGGACTATACTCTCCTTCATTCTTCTAACTACAACTTTAAGCAGGAATCAACCTTCTGTTCTTCACTTAGGTTGAATTTAAGTACGTTTTTTTGAATTTATATCAAGGTTTCTTATAAGATCTTCTTAAATGAGACAATAAAATAGCATAGAAGCCATAATTCATATTAACTCATAAATCAAGTTCAACTTGTCCTTTTCTCCGTAAATAGTAAATGTTGTGAAATAAAGGCTTACCAAAGACATAGGCCTTAAGTGAAACCACATTCTTTTGAATGTGGAAATTTGGCAATTTGAAGCAAATGTTCTGCCTCTCGCGTGGATCCAAAGCATCCGTACACCTCAGCCACTTGAATTCTTGCTTTCTTGCCTCATATATCTGTACGGTTGTTTTGAGTTCTAATTTATCTTCCACAGTCACATAACTGTTCATATTAGAAAACAACCAACCATTCTATTGAGCTTGTATCTGTGATTATAACTTTATACATAATCGATTGCACGTTTTCTCATGTTGAGAAATGGACATTTATCAAGACAAAATACAAAATTCAGGCATCAATCAGCAGGTAGTGTTACATCTGACTGGGATTGCCCCTGAGTCGTGCACCATTTATTTCTTGGTAGAGTTTTAATGAGATTGAAATTCAGTTTCACTTTTTGTAACATGTGGGCCTGCTCATTGGGGTTTCTGTCCCACCCTGTACCCCACAGCCAGCAAGCCCCAAAGAAAATCACACAGAGGTCTCCATAAGATTATAAACTGATTGGCCCATTAGCTCATGCTTCTTATTAGCTCTCGTAACTTATATCAACCTATTGTTCTTATCTATGTTAGTCACATGGTTCTGTAACTTTTCTCAGTGGGGCATGGTCACACCCTTCCTCTTCGGTGGCTTCCCAAAATTCTCCTGTTCTCACCTCTACCTCCTGTCTGGTTTTTCCCGCCTATACTTCCTGCCTGGCCAATCAGTATTTATTTAAAACATGATTGACAGAATACAGAATTGTCCCCGAACCAACTTTTAAAAGGTCAACGCATCAACAGTCAAACTTCATCTCTAGAGTCCCTGCTGCAGGTAGCTGAGGAGTAAGGTTTTCTGTCCCTTTGCAAAGTCTTCATATTAACTCCAAAAAGAATTCAGTCAGATAGGAAGAGTAAGAGCTATTTCCCCCTCTGTGTTGTGTTTTCCAGGAATATCAAGTTCAGACATGGTGTGTGTGTGTGTGTGTGTGTGTGTGTGTGTGTGTGTGATAGAGGAGGGTGGGGAAAATGTAATGTGTGTTCTTGGTACCCTGGTGAACGTCCGAGTGTGTCCAAATGCAGGGCACAGAAGGATTTGCATACTTTGCTCTTCATTCTCCACCTTATTCCAATATCTCTTATCAGTGAATTGGTTTTATAGTCAGAAAGTCCCAGCAATTCTCATGTTTGTGCCTTCTGCAACACTACTGTTATAGGAGTTTACAGCCATTTTCAGATATTTGCAGAGATGCTGAAGATTCAAACTCCAATCTTCAAACTTACTCAGCAAGCATTCTTTTTCCACGGAGGTGTTTCCCCAACCCCAAGTTAGACATATCAGGGATAACAGTAGGAGACCAGCAAGATTGCTGAGTGAGGTAACAACATACGTAGGTCACACTGATAACATGAGTTGGATCCAATGAGCCCACATAAAAAGCAGGATATAGAAGCTGACCTATATAATTTCTGCAGTGTTACAGGGAAATGAGAGGCAGACACAGGAGAAGCACCCACAAGCTACTGGATCAGTTCACTTGGAGTGCGGTGTTGTGCCAGAAACTTTGAGAGAATATGCCCCGATGAAACCGAAAGAGAACTGATTCTGAAATATCCTTTGACATATACATATGTGAACATGCACGAATACACTCAATGAAAGCAAAAGAATTTAAAAGAAAAAAACATGAAATGGTTATGTTCTTGTTTCCCTTTTATAGTCTCTTAAAAATCTATAGCAAATAAGTATGAGAAAAACAGAAAGTATTAGGAAAGCAAAGAAAAGTGGCAAATGAAAGTAATGAGAAAGAATATGATTAACAGAGATTGCATGCATTAGCAATCTATGAAAATATGCTGAAATACATTATTTTGTAAAATGAATATACTAGTAAAATAGATTAGAAAAGAATTAAGCTAATGGAGTGTAGTTGTTACACACATCTAACATTTATTTTTATGCCAGTCCCTGTGTCAAATACTTTCTCTTGTAAAGTCTCCTTTAATCTAAAGCAACCACAATTGCGAACTATTTTCTCTCATTTGCATATAAACAAATTGAAACACGGAAGGGAATTGAAGTGCTTCCTTAGGTCAGACATTTAATTCAAGGGTGTAGATAAGATATGAATGCCCCTGCTTTCATTTCTCATGTTCTATTGGCCTGTAGTTTCAATTTAAACGATGGAGGAATATTTCTCATGAATAATAGATATAAGAAATCATCGGATGAGAGGTATTATCTGTGTTTTTTTTTCCTTCCTACTCAACCATAACCACACTGACAGACTTTTTCTCAGCTTTGCACACTGGTGCAAGGTCTGTGTTCACAATACTGATGACACATAAAATATATCTGCTCTGTGGGTTCCCTGGGTCACACCCTTTCAAGTAGTTAGCACTCCCTCTCATCTTCTTTACAGATCTAGAGATCAGAACTCTTATCTCTTCTGGAAACAAGGAATCAGTTAAGAGTAGCTGGTTCATGGGTCAAATGTCACTCAAAGTACTTACATATCTTGATGCTCTTTGAATAGATATCATTAAGTCTAGCCATTGAACACAGTTGTCCCTAAAGCTAATTAGGTAGATGTGATAGCTGTAATATTAATCAATGAACCTGATTACAAAATTTGGCATTATCCATATCTGACAAACATCTTATCACCCTTTGCTGAGGGAAAAAAATCTAGATCACCTGGGGAAATGGACAGCTTTGACTGGAAAAAGTTTCCGTTAATAAGAAGGCAATGTTAATAGAGCAAGGGCGCTTGTACAAGGGCCATTACAAGAAAGAAACCAACCTAAAGAAGCCTTGGGCACAAGCGGACTTCATTGAATCCTAAAACAATAGATACCTATACAAATAGCTACAAAGGACCCTTGGATAAAAGTAGATGTAAGATTCTCAAAGTGCTTGCCAGTAACCTATTTGATCTTTTTTCTGTACCTGTGGTAAAAATGTGATCCTCAGATGACACAAAGCTTTGCAGAATTATCTCTATATTTCTGTTTGTCACATCCACCTTAACACAACTAGCAATGAGGACTACGTAGACAGGAGCTCCTCAGACATGCAGCATTTCTATTCTCTATTGTTGCTTGTAACATGCAGAGTTTGTGACTGTCTTCTGAGGTTTGTGCCCTCAGAAGTCTAGTGTTCTAAATGAATTATTCAGAGGAGTAAGTGAAGACCCACTTGAAACAGCTGAAGATGTTTCTGTTTGCCTGATTTGGCCTCCCCTGAATAAAAAGCATTTACACAAAGTTTTCTGTAAGTGACTATTGCTGTTCTTTGCAAATTTTATTAGTCTGTCTCAGCCCAGCCCAGCCTTTTAGATGTTGGTTTCTCCAATGATGTAGTTCAAATTCCTCAAGCAAATTATATTATTATGCCCACTTCTCCCAGTCAAATATTTGCCTACATAGGCCTTATATTATAGATATGTAAATTCAGTAAGAGCTCAGTGAATTTGAGTTTCTTGTAAGGCAGTCCCTGGATTTTGTTAATTCATATATTGCCAGAAAATAGATCCCACTATCTTTCCTACAAATAATTGCTAGAATATTTGAAATTTAATTATGCTGAATTAAGATGGTTATCTTTTCATAATAACATTATGAAGTAAAATATAAATTTATTTGTTCATTTGCATAATATCCCAAGTATGGTATATACTTCTGCAGTCAAACCTGTAATGCAATACATTCGAGAAGCTACTTTTTAAAAATTGCTAACTTTAAGAAATACACTTCTACAGATTATGTTTTATTTGTGTATGTGTGAGCATGCCTAATTTATATACATCATGCATATGCAGGAGTTTTTATGGGCAAAGCAAAGATTTCAGATGCCCTGGAATTGGAGTTAAAGCTGGTATGGCCCATGTCATGTGAGACTTGGAAAGAAAACCATGCCTTCTGCAAAAGCATTAAGTACTGTTAAACCACTGACCCTCTTTCCATCTTTCTTTGAAGTGAGTACATCTGGAATATATTTACAATTTTTGTATCTCTGATAAAATACTTCTGCCCCTCTGGATTTTCTAATTTGTAGGAACTTTTCAGATCAAGGAGCTATAAAAGACCTTCTTGGGATTTCCCTCTTAATTTTTACCTTTTCTATAAATTCACTTTATTACTATTATAGTAAACTTTATCAAAGAGATAAATTATTAATGATTTTGTTATATTCTCTTCCCCAAGAGTCATATTAGGAAAGGATGAGCATCCACAGGGAACCAGTGTTCTGAGTGTGGCACCTAAGATCCCACACATGAGTGATACTCTCAGCATGTGGTTTTGTATGCTTTTTTTTTCACTGTGCATTACTTTGTGAATTGGCTTTCAGCATTGCTGCTGTGCTTCTGATGTTTCCAAAAGTACAAACCTGACTAGTTGACTTTTATTTTCAACTGCTGTCATTTTCTATGGTACCTGAAATATGTTTTAATATTTTTCTGTTAAGTAATCCACACTCTTCTCTTCATTGTGAATGAAGGTCTTTTGTTTCCTCTCCCCTTTTTCTGACACCTCCTTCATTTTAATATATTTAATTATAATTTACTTATTAAAATTTTAGATACAAAGTCCTTATGGTTAGTATATATAGTACATTATTAGTTTATCATGGTCATTTAAAACTCATATATGATGTGGGAAAGTCCTTCTGTATATGTGTTGCTTTTATTGATTAGTAAATAGAGAATTTATTTTGGCCAGTGTCTTAGCAGAATAGGGAGGGCTAGGTGCGAATACTAAACTGAATGCTGGGAGAAAGAAGGCGGGGTCAGTGAGATGCCATGTAGCTGCCAGAGGGGAAGAAGCTAGCTGCCAGATGGAACCTTCCTGGTAGGTTATGAGGCTCGTGGTAAAATCTAAAGTAATAGAAATGGGTTAAGTAAAGATATAAGAGCTATCTAGCAATACACTTTAGTGATTGGCCAAGCAATGATTTGAATAATATAGTTTCTGTGTGATTATTTTAGGGAGTCTGTGTGGCTGAAAATGAACAAGTGGCTTCCCCCAACACATGTAGATACTTAAGTGACTTTTAAAAACTGGCTAGAGTTTGAATAATTAATAGCCTAACTAATGACCCAGTTTTATTCATATATCCTTCTGTGAAGTACTACTTTTGTATTTTGTCATAGTTTCAGTAATTTATTATTTAATTGTTTTTATTTTGAAACTGGGTCTTATGTGACCAGTACTGGCCTTGAATTGGTCATAACGTAGAAGATGATTTGGAACGTCCAACCTCCTTGCTTCTACCTCCTAAGTACTGAACTTTTAAACATTTGATACCACACCTAGATATTTATCTTTCTTCTGCATAATTTATTGTTTGCTTGTCGACTTCAGGTGATTTCACAATATTATGTACATTCAAAATATTGACGGAAAATATCTTCCTAGTCTGTTTATATTCCCTGCTACTAAAATGTTTTAAACTATACTTGATGACATTTGAAATCATGCATTAAAAAGTATTACATTATGCTGTAGGAATTTCTACCACCAATAGCTTTTAAGTTACCCGCCCGCTTGGGCATGGCCTCTTATACTATATATGTTGATGTAAAGTGTGTTTCCGGCCTCTTTTCCCACTGTGGGATTCGGTTGCTGTTCCCCATTCTAGCAGAAGATTGTGGTCTGTGAGTGTACCCCTAAATAAATAACCCTCTATTATACTTAATTCTGAGCTAGTGTGGGACCTCTTTTAAGCATCCTTCTTCAACATTAGTTAGTTGGGGTGGTGAGAGTGAATGGATGCAAATTTTGAGATGAGAGGACAATTTAGGAGTCAGTGCTCTCTGAACTGAGGTCGATATGTTTGGTGTTAAGCCCTTTATACAGAAATATCTTGAGGCTCTTTGACACCATTTTTCTATGATTTCTTCAGTTCCTTGCATAGAAATTATTATGCATATGTTGTCATATATTCTTAATATTTTACTGTAATTCTTATAGGTTGTCTGCTAGATCTGTATACATTTTAGATGAACTAATGGAGGCCATTTTCCCAAAATGATAGTTAGAAATTTAGGTTCTTATATAATAAGTCAGCATATTTAACTGAGAATGCAAAAAAAGGTCTAAGGATTTCAATTTATCTTTCGTTTTCAAATGCTTTGAGGTAAGATAGCTTTGTAGTATATTTGAATCACTAAAATTCTGCTATGTCATTACATCCGTAACTCTAGACATGCTTTGATTTTCCCTGATCTACAGTCATAGACAGGGACAAATGAGTCATCAAATTTTATGAAATTTGAGTTTATAAGTTATTTAGCCTTGGCACCTTTCATGAATAAAAAAAGTAAAAGCAGACAAGCAAGATGGTTCAGCAAGTAAAGTTCTTTGGCACCAACCCTAGGGTCATGAATTTGAAACCTGGAAATGGTAACAGGAAAGAACATACTCCTGAAGCCTGTCCTCTGATCCCCACAGGTACACTATGCCAATTGCAAAAAAAATGTAAAATCCACCCAGGCTGTGGTGGTTCACACCTTTAATCCCAGCATTTGGGATGCAAAGACAGGCAGATTTCAAGGCCAGTGTACTCTACAAAGTGAGTTTCAGGACAGGACAGTCAGAGCTATAACACAGAGAAATCCTGTCCAAAAAAAAAAGAATGTAAAATCCATAATTCAGTGTTTTTATTACATTTTCCTTTTATATCCTTTATTTTTGTATATTGAGTATTGGCGAGTAAGATGTTAATACTTCACTGTACAGATTAAAATAATAGTTATAAAACATTCTATTACCAAATCAAAATACATGTGTAAATATTTTTATAAAAATATTGTTTTCTTTCTCATATCCAGGTTTCCAGGAGAGAATAATTTCCTCATTACCAATTGCAAAATTCTAAAACACAATATTGTAGAGACAGCTTCAAGACTACACCTATGCTTTACATTTGATTAACATTAGACGTTCCAAGACCATAGTCTTCTTGATACTTTAAAATGAATTTACTGTGAGATCAGAGGAAATTGTTTAGTGATTTTTCTGAGCACAAGGAATTAAAAACAACTGCTTCCACTGCAAATATTTTTGTGTATTGCTTCAAATTATAACATAATTATGATGACTATTTGAGAATTTCATCTATTTTTATTTTATTATGCTTCAGTTGGATTAGAATTACAGTACTTCTCCCTTCTTTTCCTCCTTTCAGCCCTTCCCAACAACCTTCGCTTGAACCCCTTATATATGACTACTCCATGTTAAAATTAATAGTCATTTTATTATTGTTATTGTTACAAATGTATATACATGCACACACATATATGTACACACACACACACACACACACACATGTACCTTGCTGTGTCTGTTTTCTTGTTGTTGGTAGAGGTATGTGTATGGTTTCAAGGCTGGCCACCCTCCACTCTGTACTGCAAAACTAACAGAGGAGTTCATCCCTGGGAGAGGCTAATTCTCCTTTTCTCAGCACTCATTGTTTCTTTGTCCAGGGTGTGATCTTATGAAATGTCCCCTCTTCTACATTAACATGTCCATTCATCTAGTCATTGCTCCGACTTTATTTATACAGTCATTTCCTTGAGAGTTTGTTTCAATGCAGACTTCCTGGTATTCTGGCTCTTATAGTCCACCCTCACATTTCCATAATGTTACTTGAACAGATGCAGAAGTGATACAGACATAATGTTTTGGGTCTGGGTTTTCCCCATGCTCCATTGAACATTTTGCTGTGTATAGTGCGGTTTGTTGTGATTACCTCAACTTTCTCTAAATACAGACCTAATTGACAAGGAGTCATTGATACATTTATCTGAGGGTATAAGAATAATACTTAAAATAGAGGAAGGAATTGTGCTGCTCCAGCAAAGTAGTAGTTGTAGACTATTTTCTAAGGTCCATAACCTTACCAGTCTTAGAAACTGGCTAGGTTTCTGGTACCAGGCATAATTTCGCTTCTGTTGAGTGATCTTAATTCCAATTAGACAGCTGCTGGTTGCCTCTGGCACAGGTGCCACTTACTGCATCCTTATGGATATCTTGCCATGTTGGGAATAGATATAACTTGGTGGCCTCTCAGCAGCTGAGGATGCATCTCTATTGCTGAAGATCATACACAGGACTTAAATGAATCAAACTGGATTTGACCTGAAAACCTCATTCTGTTAGCTAGCTTTCATTCACTGTTTCGTTGAAAATAGTGTCCAAGCTGCCAATGTAGAGAATGGTCCTATCCAGGTGCAACACCTTTGAATTTTACATACTTATGAGAGTTTTTACAAATGTTAAATCATCACATTCATCCCCATTTCTCCTCCAGCTCTCTCCATGTTTCACACAGCCTCCTAGAAGAGGCTTGTTTTTGAAAACTTAGAAAATGCAAATCAATGCTTTTCTATATATATGAGTGTGAGGTCTTCAACTAGACATGAAACCTATAAGTCTCTATATCCTTAATAAAGTCTGATATTCCCTTCCCCACAATTATCCACTATTAATAGTTTCTCAATGTGGCCTGCAGTCTGAGAATTATCTACCAACTTATAACAAGGTTTGTCTGACTTGATCTTAGATAGATATTGTTCAGATAACCACAGTTGAAGTGAGTTTATGATTTTGATAGTCATGTCATATTAACTAGGTAGAATTTCATGCGTTCTTTATTATCTTCTGTATCTTACATTTTATTCTTTTCTTTTTTCTTTGTCATATGTTTTTGGCCTCTTCTTTTATGAAATTACCTGAACCTTCATGGCGATGGGTTTAATATAGATGACCAGTAGCATTAACCATTTACAATCTTATTCTCAGCACTTTGACCAGTCATGTGCCTCTTCATACTCCGTTGCATACTAGAGAATGGGGGGAGCTTCTTTGACCAAGGTGGAGAGCAGTTCACATGTATGGGTATAAGCATTAATACTTAGAAGACCATTTGATCTATAACAAAATAAGAATATTAAGTTTGACCTTAGTTACTATGAGCTCTGAGCTTCTGGGTTTTTGATTGGGATTACAGCACCAAGCATCGTGTCCTGTGAAGCAGGCATCAAGTTAAGTCAAAAAGTATTTATTTACTCTACGACAGCTGTACCACTATTGCTCCAAATGATATGTCTTTCTTGGTAGGTCAGTAGTGTAGCGTGCCAAGTGTGCTGCTGGGTAAGAAAATCAATGTATTTTTCTCTCCCACCAGCCTTCAACTTCTATTATATTGACAAATGTCTGAGGAAATCAGCAAGCAGAGTGGGTATCTTGATAAAACGAGGCATTTACTATTGGTTCAGCTGTGATTTTAAAGTTAATGGATTCAATAATTTTCTCTTATGTGTACAATAAAGTCTTTGTTCTCAGGCCTTAAAAGTCACATGTGACTTTCCCCCACTATCAGGTGCCTTTTAGAAATACACAATATGCAGAGAATATCAACTTATGAAGGTAGATGTTTTTCTGACCCCCAAATTAATAAAAGATGAACTATAAATCCAACTTTACTTCCCTCTGGACTAACGCTTAGTTCACACGCGGCAATAAATAAAGCTGAAGCCCATGCGCGACAACCTGTTAGCCACACCTCTTGGCAATGTGGAGAACGAAGGTTATTCAGAGTTCGAACGCAGGGCAATTCACCCTCCACCCCTGCAATAAAAGCAGCAGTAAAAGAAGTCGTTCCTATTCTAAAAATGAAAAATAAAGAAATCTAGTAACTGTGGAACAAGATCCAAAATATTATGTGTACAATAATTAGTTATAAGTTTGAGAAGCAGTTTGGATTGTGTGATGGACATAATAGATTCAGTCAAGCTGGGTCAGATACATTTAAGCCAAGCACACTTCGTAGCCTTCTCCACTCCAGTTGCATTAAGTGGCTTTACTGTTCTTGTTTGCAAAAGGCCAGTCGACAGTGTCTCTGCTGGCTGAATTAAACCCTCTTCTGAAAGTTAAAATGGTTAAAGCAACGTTGTGTTAAAGATAGTTATGTCCAAAATATAATCTATTTGGTTTAAATCACTTCAAAATAGGTTGGCTAATTGGTACTGTTTTTGACTTGTTTCACTGACTTGAGCCAAGCATGTCTGCCACATACTGGTATTAAAAATTCATATGACTGAAAAATATCTAAGTGTGTAAGAGCAGAGGGTGCGGAACCCTGAAGACCTGAGTGCAGATCCCAGAGTCCACGTATTAGGTAGGACATTGCCATTGAGCCCAGAACTGAGGTTAACTGGGTTATGGAAAAGAGACAGGTTATCCCTGAAATTCTGTGATCCTCAGCCTATTTATGGAAATTAGTGGTCCTGGTACAGGAGAGTGTTACACACATGATATGTGATATATTCCAGGATTCTACACACCAGATCATGGACACACTCACACACACACAAACACACATGTATAGTGGGTATTTATATGTTTGTATATGCATAAAAACATACGTACTTACATATTGGTTGTTTTATGAAACTAATTGCTCCACTGCTATTTCATCTTTGTTTACCCTTTAATTAAGCATATTAGTAATTATTACACAAGAGAATGAATTTCATGATTATTCTCTGTTCTTCTTTTAAATAGTTTAAATTATCTTTCTGATCTAAATAAATATTTTATAGAAAAATATATTGAAGTTATAATCTGCTATGGTACAAAGTGAGAATGCAAAGTATAGCTAATTTTCACTAGGGATTTCCTTTCTCAAACTGGAAATGAATGTTTCAACTTTTGCCTGAAAAATGACTTTCACAGTGTTTGAATTTGATGTGGAAATGGTGCAGAAAGATAGAGGATAAGTAAGGCGTAGTTTATTTAAGGAATTAATTTTAATAAGATTGACAGTTTTTTAAACCAATTTCATGCACATGACTCCTGTAAACACTAGTGCTTCAATGAATAGAGAAAACAATAAACTCTTGTGCTTATGGTGTTTGAACTAATGAGTTTGATAAAAATTGAGATTCCAAAATTATCGTTACTGATCTTAAATAAAATGTGTGCCCATTTACTAATCAAAAGGTCACATATAATATATATCATACAAAAAGTAGGCTTTTAAAATTTCCATAAGGAAACACCATTATGGTTTTACCTATGGGTTCTCCAAATGTAAGGGGAATGAAAGCTTCACTCATATGAAATATCAAAATTTATATGATTTCTTAATCATCTATCACTGCCAAGCAAGCATATCCTGAGGAAAGGAGAATTAGCTTTTCAGTATACTCTTTGAGGCTTTAGTTAACAAGGTTGTAGGAATTCATGCCATCCTTGTATTGGGCTATAATAAGATCTTACCAAAGACAAGGACTTTCTCCAAAAAAATGTTGGCATCATTAACTGGAAGCATTTGGGCAGGGATGAGAACACTAAGCCAGGTTCACTCTGTTTGTCCTTCATTGTCAGAACTTCATACTTGGAAAATTGTCCAGGACTTCTGAGACCTCTGCTTTGCTGCCATCCAAACCTGCTGCCAGACTTAACCTTATAGTCTGCTTTTGATTGTTCTCATTCTTTTCAATCCAGCTAAAAATAACCTGAGCATGTTTTGTAACTCTCCCCCTCTGCCCTGACTTACACAGGCTGTCTCTAAGATTTTGTTCTTGGCTGATATTGACAGTTAGAAAGGAAACTAGAGAACAGTAGATTGCTATTCACTTTACATGTATACCTCACCAAACTTATATTTAAATTATTACCTATGTTTTCTACTTGTGATTTTTACAGACAATGCAAAATTATTAACGAAAATGGCAGCTAGAAATTTGGTTTTCAGTCTTAGGACCCTCACTTCTTTGTCATGACCTGACAGCATTTCTACAACCAAATAGTGTTAGAAATAAATCTTCCAAGAACGCCACCTACAGAACTTCATGTATAAGTTTAAAAAATCATTTTGAAGTAGACAGTGATGGAAATCTCTGAATACAACACAAATCTGCAGCATCCCATATTTCATAACACCCAGACATTAGGAAAGGAAGTCTCAGAACAGCATGCTGAAAGCTTAGAAAGAACCTCACCCCTTGCACCTTGACCTTCTGACCCAAAGCTGACAGCCAGACCATTGTGTACCTCGGTTGTGCCCCTGCCCAAAGCAGGATGCATGAGTATGAGTGGCAGTGACAGGCACTCTAGCAGGGCTGTCATCTGTCCCCTTCTGTACACAGGCCGTCAACATAATTCACTCTAAAGGCCTTTCTGAGATGGCCTAATGGGTTTCCTTTCTTTTCTCGTACAGTACAGAATTTAGGACAGCTTATTTTAATTTGATGACCTGAACTATGATCTAATAAGGGACAGCTGTAGCACATAAATCCCCAGGCCATTTATTGTCAATTAGAATAAATCCTAAATAAACTCCTTTCATTCTAAGCTTGACCCATTCTTGAACAGTAGGCAAAAAATGACACTTAGAAAGGGAAGCGCTGGGAACTGCAAGAAAGGGTTGATGGAATGTAAATACTATGAAAGCAAAGACTCTTCACACAATATTAGAAAGATGAGCAGCGATAATGACATTTTGATGTCGAATAATTGCTATTGAATTTTTTTGAATCGTGGAAGATATCCACATGGAGAATACAAAGGAATATCAAGCTGTCAAATAAAATGTACCATGTTATTAGAGTTAAGCTAAAAATAAACGCATCTGTGTGAATAAAAGTCTTTATTCAAACACAGAAGATGCCCTGGAGCAGAAGATGGCAGACCTTTTCTGTTGAGTATTCATTATAGATGTAAATTTCAGGAGACCCAGGAGGCCTCCACACAAATACATATGCATGTGTCCAACAAAAATTTATGGAAATAATATTTTCCAAATATGATACACTCTGATTCAGTTTTGTCACATCAGAAATGTTCATCACAACCCAAACAAATCAATAACAACCCGCCTCAAGAATAGAACCTGCAGCTTATAAAATGTGTTTCCTAGCCATAGGGCAAAGCACTGAAAAAGGAAAATTATTTTAAAACATGTAAACACTGTAAAATTCTGATAGCAGAGAGGAATAGAAATGTAGACAAGACAAATGAATTATTGATCTGTTTTAAAATAATTTATTATACCATAGTTTCTAAAAACTTTGGCAGAAACGGCAAGTAGGATTCATAAAAAGAAGTGGTCATTGTTCTAGGGTACTTCAATCATCACCTAGAGGTATTATAAGCACTCTATTCTCAAGTTTGTAGAAAATATAAGGGCGACAAGTGTGTGTAGAAGATGCAATACTAGACATGGAAATCCAATATGTAACAAATCTTATGGACAGGCACTTATGGACAGACAAGAGACCTTGGCAGGACCAAGGTCTCTCATGGAGGGTGAGAGACAGATATGACATGCAGACAGAACTTATGTGGGGAGTTTTATTGGGAGAAAAGAAGGGAGAGGGGAGAAGAGAGAGAAAGAGAAGGAAAGAGAGAGACAAAGAAAGATGCAAGATGTGGAGAGAGAAATAAGAAGAAGAAAATGAGTAGAAGTAGGTAGAGATTTGCCTACTTTCCTAAGCAACACTAAGGGAGAGAATATACAAGATAAATTGTTTAAAAGAATTACTTATTTTTTCTTGAAGCAACAGATTCAACAAATAGTGTTTTCATGTCATAGGTTGACATTCATATGGAAACCTTAATTGACAGATACGTTTAGGCTGGTTGTGTCAAGAATAATCAAAAAGAACCACTGAAGCCCATGATTTTGTAATTTCTGCCACAAAACCTCTCTGCTTCTGATAAAATTATTTCAAAATACCAATAATACTATACTTATAAAAACATTCATGTAAATTATATAGAACTAAGATGAATTTTAGATCCACAATTTTAAAAGTTAATTAAAATTATTTTATTCATTTATTGTATTCCCCCATTACCAAGCACTATACTATCAGTACAGAGTTTATGCTGAGAAAAGTCATATAGGATTCTACACCACTTTTCAGCACATATGAAAAAATAAACAGATAAACAGAAAATTAACAAAGAACGGGATCTAAAAGATGTAATTAACCAAATAGACTTGATAGACATCTATAGAACATTCCACCCAAACAGGAAAGAATACACATTCTTCTCAGCGTCTCATGGAACCTTCTTGAAAATCGATCATATACTTGATAACAAAGCAAACATCCACAGATACAAAAAAGTTGGAGTAACCACTTGTGTCTTATCGGTTCACCATGGAGTAAAGTTAGAATTTAACAACAATTCCACCCCCAAAAAGCCTACAAATGCATGGAAACTGAACAGTCAACTACTGAACCACTCCTGGGTCAAGGAAGAAATAAAGAAAGAAATTAAAGTCTTTCTTGAATTCAACGAAAATAAAGAAACAACATACCCTAACCTATGGGACACTATGAAAGCAGTGCGAAGAGAAAAGTTCATAGCACTTAGTGCCAACATAAAAAAAACGGAGAAAGCACACATTAGTGAATTAACTGCACACCTGAGAGATCTAGAAAAAAAAGAAGCAGACTCACCCAGGAGGAGTAGAAGACTGGAAATAATCAAACTGAGGGCTGAAATCAACAAAATAGAGACACAGAAAACAATACAAAGAATCAATGAAACTAAGGGCTGGTTCCTTGAGAAAATTAATAAGATCGACAAACCCTTATCCAATCTAATCAAAAGGAAGAGGGAGAAGACTCAAATTAACAAGACCAGAAATGAAAATGGGGACATAACAACAGACAATTAGGAAATTCAGAGAATATTTAGGTCTTAGTACAAAAGCCTGTATGGTACAAAATTGGAAAATGTAAAAGAGATTGACAGTTTTTTAGATAACCGAAAATAAATAAAGACCAAGTGGATAATCTGAATAGACCTATAAGTCGTGAAGAAATAGAAGCTGTCATCAAAAACCTCCCAACCAAAAAAAAAAAGCCCAGGACCAGATGGTTTTAATGCAGAATTCTACCAAATCTTCCAAGAAGAGCTAATACCTATACTCTTTAATATATTTCACATAATAGAAACAGAAGGGACATTGTCAAACTCATTCTATGAAGCTACAGTTACCCTGATAGCAAAAACACACAAAGACACAACCAAGAAAGAGAATTACAGGCCAATTTCACTTGTGAACATCGATATAAATATCCTCAATAAAATATTGGCAAACCAAATCCAAGAACACGTCAAAAAAATCATCCATTTTGATCAAGTAAGTTTCATTCCAGAGATGCAGGGCTGGTTCAACATATGAAAATCTATCAATGTAATTCATCATATAAATAAAGTGAAGGGAAAAAAACTATATGATATTTTCATTAGATGCTGAAAAGGCATTTGACATAGTTCAACACCCCTTTATTATAAAGGTCTTAGAGAAAGTAGGGATACATGGATCATATCTAAATATCATCAAAGTAATATACAACAAGCCAACAGCCAACATCAAATTAGATGGAGAGAAACTCAAAGTGATTCTACTAAAATCAGGAACAACACAGGGCTGCCCACTCTCTCCATATCTCTTTAATATAGTGCTTGAAGTTCTACCAATAGCTATAAGACAAAATAAGGAGATCAAGGGGCTTTGAATTGGAAAGGAAGAAGTCAAACTTTCGTTATTTGCAGATGATATGATAGTGTACATAACTGATCCCAAAAACTCTACTAAAGAACTCCTACAACTGATAAATACCTTCAGTGAAGTGGCAGGATATAAGATCAACTCAAAAAACATCAGTAGCCCTCCTATATACTAAGGATGAAGAAACAGAGAGGGAAATCAGAGAAACATCACCTTTCATGATAGCCACAAATAGCATAAAGTATCTTGGAGTAACACTAACCAAGGAAGAACTTTAAGTCTTTGAAAAAAGAAATTGAAGAGGATACCAGAAAATGGAAGGATCTCCCATGCTCCTGGATTGGTAGGATCAATATAGTAAAAATGGCAATGCTACCAAAGGTAATCTATAGATTCAATGCAATCCCCATAAAAATCCCAACAAAATTTTTTATGGACATTGAGAGAACAATAACTAAGTTTATATGGAAAAACAAAAAGCCCAGGATAGCCAAAACAATCCTGTACAATACAGGAACTTCGGGAGGCATTACCATC
>JAQHUG010000020.1:9696204-9730368 GCA_028555095.1 Dicrostonyx torquatus
TCTCCCCCCTAATTACAACATTAAACCAATCAAGAACAGATCCCACAGCTGACTTAAAACTGCTAAAAAGAAACTGTACAAGGAAAACTAGAAAAATATAGTATGTACGAGTTAATTACATATAGTAAAATGCAAAATAATTTAATATTATGAAGTATATTATTTATTGAAATTTACCTATTTTAAGATAAAGGGTTAAGTTATACTTTGATAAATAGTATCAAACATCTCATTGGCTTAAAATATAAATCATTGATTGAACAAAACCCATGATATCATAGTACAGAAACAGTTTTAAAATAATTAATAAAATTAATTAATTTTAGCTATTGAAGAAAGGTTTTGGGGGGGTTGAGAAAACACAAACAGAGAGAGAGAGAGAGACAGAAGGCAAAAGGGGAGAAGAAATTTCAGACAAGCAGAGAGGGTACTTGGGAAGCTGAAAATACAGCCTCTCCTCAATAGCTGGGGATATAAAGTCTCTGAAGCATCTATTCCCCTAACTTATACTTTGTCAGCTTGAAGAAGGACGGTTTGTTGGTTGGTCCACAACAGAAGCTTAAACCTATCCTATTTAGGACCTGAACTTCTTCAGCCAGTCCATCCATCAATGGAAAGCCTACTGGCAGAAAACAAAGCCCAAAAATCATTTCATTAAAGCTACCAGGTTTTTGTCTTAGGTTAGAAAAATAAGTAAGAAGACAGCCATCTTGAAAGCTTTGGCATTTTAATCTCATATCCACATCATAATACATATATTTAATAACTAAACCCAGGTAGACATAAGGCAACTGGAAATTGCCTAGGATGGAGCACCTTAAAGATTATCTGTGACTCAATTGTTAATTTAAGTTACGCAAGGAGAAAGATACATCAATCCAAATCATCGTACCCTAATTTATTAAAGCAAGTTGTCCTTTTGTTCATTTTTTTTTTAATTCATGCTGTTGCTCCCTAAAGGGCAGGTTTAAAGAGATCAGCACCTCACTTGGGCAACATAAAGGTTTTAATAGTTCAGGACTAGGAGATTTTTAAGTAGAAGATTTACAGGAAAATAGGCAGAGTAAGTAAAGCAGTATATAACAAGTTAATCACAGCAATCTCCTGAAACAAAGACAAGTTTGCAAGGTATTCATAAGGTAGTCATAACAATGTGATCACAATAAACAAAAGAATGACTGCTATTTTCTGGAACAGATAGTATAAAACAATTTGTTGTTAAGGTAATATGTGGGGCATAGCCCCATCCTTGAGAAGCAGATTTAATCATAAACAGGAAAGAATCCAGTTTGTTTTTATTGTAAGATGGAGCTAGGTTAGTTTATCAACAAGATATATCTTTTCTTTTGAAATAACCAAAATATATTTCAACTGAAAAATAATATACGTTAATATTTCATGCAAATGTCTCAGCCACACTGGTTATGGGAAAGGTTCCTACTGAGAATCTCCTCTTGTCTATAGAAGTCCAAGCTCTGAGTTTGTGGCATCTTTTTCTGGTGGCAGCTGATTTACACTTTTAAATGCATGTGAGTTTGCTGGAACTAAAGTGAAGCAACAGGAGTGAGGATCTGAGAAATCTTCATATTTTAAGCTGCGTATCAGAGCAGACTTTGCTGGGAAATGAAGCTGATGTGTTAGGGCAAATAGATGGTTAGGTGGCCATCTAGATAGATATTATTTGTTATAGCTATACTTTTAGAATTTTTTTCCTTTCTGATTGTAAAATACAGATGGATATTTGGAAAAGCTATAAAATCACACACACATATGTAAGTATTCTAAGAAATATACTTAAACACAATTAAAATTCTCAAAAATAGGGGAATCTATTTTTCAACATATCAGTATGGATATCCTTACAAAGAGGCAATGTTCATTGTTCTACTGTCACAATACATTGTCGTCACTGAGTTAATAAAATAATAATAGCTTTAAGCTTTATTCATAAAATATTTAGATTTAGCGTCCACATTACAGATTATAAATATGCCAGTGATGTATTATATAGATAGGTGATAATGATGGATAATTTATAGGTGATAAACAGAGAGACACATAAATATATTTTTCTCCTCAAATTATTTTTCTAAGTTACTTATATGATATTAAGTATTGCTATGTATGATATACTGTTAATGTTTAACACTTTAATCCACAAATCTATTTACTTTTGCAAAAAGTTGCTAAAACATATGTTTAACTTCTGTAGCTCCAAAGTGATTCTTTCTGGTCTACCTCAAAGTTTTATTAAATGACATCATTAAAAGAGAAAAATAAATTGTTGTCACCTAAAAATAGTAAAATAAATTGTCTGTTTTTGAAAATTAAGTTATACAATCTGATTCCAGACACAGAAATTGGAAACTCCTCTATACTGAACGTCCGCCCCCACCAAGGAAAAAAATTCTAAATCACTTTGTAATGTGTCTTAAGAGTTTTTGAAGAACACCAAGGGAATGAATAATCCTAAATCTTCTTTAGAGAACTGAATCATAGTGGACTGGAAGGAGACCAGACATAAGAAAGATGTGTGTGTGTGTATTTGTGTGTGTCTGTATTTTTGTATGTGTGTATGCATGTACATATGTATGAATGTGAATAAACAGAGCCATACGACCATTTTTGATACCTATATTGCAATAAGAGTGGCCCTGAGTTTGAGGTTTCCCAGGGCAATTTTGTCCTATACTTAGGGGTTCTAGTATAATTACCATTATCAGCTCTTTTCACTGTCACAAATGTCTCCATTTGAGAATAAATTACATGGTAACCCTACTTGTAACCAATACAATGCATTATGGTCCAAATGTGCAATGCTTTTAAGCTAAAATAAAAAGTGAAAAATATTGAGAGACATGAGTACCTGAAGAGAATTGTGCACAATTCTCTAAATTTGCAGTTAATAAAATCACCCCCAAACAGAATCTTAAGCAGTAATCATGTCTCTCTCTGTCACTTAGCCTTTTTGTCTGCCTTGCATTTAAAGATAATTATAGTGCAATTACTCACCTGCATCAAATTTGAGCCTCCTGGCTAATGTTTACCAAAAGTCTTTACAATGGATATTCAACTCATGATTGATAGGATGGTAATTATCAAACTCCCTATTTTTTTTCAAAAATAAATAGATACTCAAATAAACAAACATCAAAAATAGAGCCAATTCTTTAGAAGAAAGGGAAAATAGTGGTTTCAGAATAAGCAACAAATACCTAATACCCAAAGTTAATGTGAAAATGTCTAATATCAATAGTCTTTGCTGTTTCTATACACAAAAAAGAATAAATTTTTTAAAAAATGAAAATAACTCTACTGACAAAGTGATAAAGAACTCTATGACTAAATTTGTGTGATATTATTTTTAAAACTTTAAAATGCATAAACAACTTAAATCTCAAAATATCTTCTAACACACCAATAGACTTAAAGTGGAATTTATAAAAAACAATCATCAACAAAACAAGTTCTTTAGTCAATTATTTGAGATATTTATACTTTAATAATGTATTTTTAGAGGTTCTTTATACCTATTAAGTTATATTGTATATAAATGTACATATATATATTGTCTATGAAAATACGTGCTTATCGCATGTCTATACTTTAGGACAAAACATTCCTTACAATTTCAAACACAGTATACATATGTATATGTGTATACCTAATATTTTTATTTTACATATATATAAAATCCAAGTAATAATAATAATAATACGTGTTTTTGGTATACACATTCAGTTTCTACAATATTCATTTTTAATTTATGTATATGAATTGTTCTATTTTTATGTATGTATTTCACATACAAAGTTGTTCCTATGTAGATCTGAAATGTTTGTCAGATCCCTTTGTACTGAGTTCCAGATAATTGTAAGATACCATGTAAGCTGTGGGTAAGGAGTCCCATTTCTCTTTATCTGCAGCAAATGTTCTTAACTGCTGAGCCATCCCTTCGTTCCCACATTTGGTTTTTTAATAAAAATAACAAATATAAGTGCTGCTTTCAAAACTGCTATGAAGATTTTTATATTCCTTGTTACACATGAGCTAACCCAGTTTCTCACATCAGTGTATCATAAATCTCACTGAAGATTTAATTGCATCAACATACTGTTGATTTTACATAGTCTTTAGGGCTTAGGCTAAAAAGTAACAAAATGATATTGATTCATTTCAAGCTAGGTAAATCTTCTATGACCTTGTTGCTTAAGCGAGTATAATGTTTATGAGTTCTTAGTTAATCTATGGCAGAAAAAAACTTGCGTTTGTTCTTAAAATCTGGGATATTATTGCATAATAAAATATAACTCTATTTTCCAAATTTAGATTAAGCATATTCTTTGCATACATTTATTAAAACCTTACCTCAAGTATTCCTCTGTACACAACCCCTGCATGAAATTTAATTCAGAATTAATTTTGAGTTATTCCAAATACTTGCAAGGGATGAGTCGATTTAGACCCAAAAGGTATCATCAACAGGAAAAACATACCAAACGTAACGCAGTAAACATTAGACAGACAGGAAACAGAAAATGGGAAATACATCAAAAACTTCAGTGACAGAAGATGGAAGGTGCTGAAAGTTAGAAAAGTAATGGTAAATAGATAATAGCACACATTAGTCTCCTAGTGGAGAATTTGCTGTTGAAAAAATTAACTAAGAATTTATGTAAGTGAGTTTTCAATCACTCCAGCATTTTATTAAGAAAACCAACATAAAAATAAGAGGATATGTACTGTTGCTCCCAATTTTGGAGACTCTAGACTGTGACTGACTTGCCCTGTTGATTTTGGGGTAATGGTGAGAAAGCAGAGCATACAGATACATGGAGCAGAGTCACAACACATACCTCATGTTGGGAAGAAAAAAGGACAGGATGGTAATGATATGAGTCTTGACCTGACACTTCAAGATCAACTCTCTTACATTATCTCTCACCTAGGGTCCAAGATTTAACTCTGTGGATAATGTTACAGATTTAAGCTGGAGTCAACAGAAGATGAAACAGACAAACACGGATGAGGTAATACATTTCATTTTACATTGATGACAATGAACAAAGTTGTGTACTTTTACAACTTCTATATGATGGTTGACTTCTATTTTTTCCAAACTAAACTCTTCTCACTTCCTACATTTAGTGTGGATGCTCTATTTGAAACAAAAACTTAACTTCTCTTAACATGCTAACAAATCTAGAAGCACATATATGATTCTCTCACCACATACAGCCATGTTAAAGAAGGTTATACATTCAGGAGGGACAGAATATGGTTAACACTTTTTAAAACCAACTCAAGGAATGACTTGATCTGTATAATAGCTTCAAAACTACTGAACAACATTATTAAAGTGACTATGTATAAATTGTTTTTAAGCTACATTGATTGTTCTATAACATTTCTGCAGTCTAAGTTAATAAATACTTTGCAGAGCTGATGACACTTGTGGTATAGAAAAAAGGTTCATAAAGATATACAATACAACCAAGTGTGCAGTAGAAAGCCTGGCTTTGTGTCATGTCTCTTCTCTTTGTATGATACCTGTGCATTTATCATGGACTAGGTTATCTTCATTTTC
This sequence comes from Dicrostonyx torquatus, assembly GCA_028555095.1. Classification (NCBI taxonomy): domain Eukaryota; kingdom Metazoa; phylum Chordata; class Mammalia; order Rodentia; family Cricetidae; genus Dicrostonyx; species Dicrostonyx torquatus. The sequence continues at coordinate 9,701,792 of JAQHUG010000020.1, forward strand.
CAAGGTTCACATGATCTTTCATTTAGATACATGATTTTCCTTTTTTAATTTTTTTTTTACTGAATTAGTGTCTGTTTTTCTTCCCAAAGTATTTACATGATTTTAACAGTTAGTATAGACAAGAAAAATATAGGGGAAAGGCAACAAAGTATACAACTCAGGGAAGAGGAAATAGTTGTTCCGTGTTCTGTTTTGTTGCTTAGGAATCTGATACAATATTAATAAGTTCAGTGGAATTCCTTTCTCCAAACCTGCCTAATGGATTGACTAGTGTAAAACCCCAAAAGGAAGAGAGTTCCACAGGTAATCCCTAGGTTACAATTTTTTCAAAAGAACAGACACAAGAAAATGTGAATAAATGTCATCATCATTAAACTGAATATCACAGTTAGCAAAGACTAAATAAGAAAGCATTAAAGAGCAAGTACTGGTAATAGTTGAGAAACAATGTCTTCATACATTGAGGGTAGGAAGGGAATGCATGTAATTGTGCAAAAAATGTTACAGTTACTTCTATGAGTTCTAACTGTCCTATGGCTCAACAGGTCAACTCAAAGGGAACAAGTGTTCAAACCATTATTTTCACATAATAAATGCTCACATTAATATTAGTCTCATTAACAAAAGTGTAGAAAAATAAATGTCATTAATCATAATCAAAATGTCATATATAAATTAAACAATCCTGCAGCTGAAATGGAATGGCAGTTTACCTGTAGCAGCATAAATAAACTCAAATGATCTATTCTAAGTGCAAGAAACAAAACAGAAGAAGTGACATATTATACAATTTCTTCATATAAGCAAAACAGAAAAGGCGGTTGTATAGACAGAAAGGCATTAGTCACCATCAGGCCTGAAAGAGGGGAGATAGAAATGATTACTTCATGGATGAGAATGTCCTTCTAGATTGATGAATTGCCCTCAACTCACATAACAGTGTTTACTGTAAAACATTTCGCCTATGAATTAATAGTTTTAAATGGATCATTTTATTTTTTCTGTTATAAATCAAGAGAGATTTTTGACAATGTGTATCTTTAATCCAGCACTAAGGAGGTAGAGGTACAAGAACCATGAGTCACCCTTGGCTCAGTAGGGAATTCAAATCCATTGTGGCCAACAGAAATCTGCATTTCAACAAAACAAAAGAAACAATTAAACAAAACCCAAAACAACACCCCCTAAAAAATTAAAATCCTATCAAATACCTAGTCCATTGAAGTACAGTTTCTAGACTTGATATGTTTGTCCTGAGCCTTTCTAGCCACTACTCTAAGAATATACAAATAAAAGTGACCATTCTGAGATTCTGAGTCTGAGGATTAAGCTCAGCAGAAAACATACTTAGCAAATATGCCTCCCTCGATTTTACACACAGTCTGGCAAAAAAAAAAAAGAATACATCAATAAATATAAATGAAAGAGGACTGTCTCACTTAAGACAAGACTCCTTCTTAAGAAATGTGTTTGCAGAGTGCCCACATATGGCATTGCTCATATTTGAAGCACACATTAAAGTAATGATGCTGCTCTTGTAACATATTAATGTAAAAATACAGATATTAAAAGATATTTTTTAAAAAATTAGTCAATCATGTGCCTTCAGTAACCCATAAGATGTATTATTTTTAAGATTTTTATTTCTCAATAGTTATTCATAATATGCATATGTCTTACTTATTCCTAAAAGTTAACTTAGGCTGGAATGAAGAATTTCCTTCTTAATTTAGGTAGTTAATGTCAGCAATATATTTTTAAATACATGTTATATGAATCTATTTCATATTGTCATAGAAACTGACACTAAAAATGCTATTGCACAATTTAAAACATTGTTAGTGGGATTATGACTAATAGTTTTCAATTCTTTCTGTATTTTTGAGACTGTAATGTAATTACATCATTTATTTCATTCTTTTCCTCTCTCATTATTCCCAAATACACCTCCTTACTGTCTTTTAAATAAATTATTTTAACAAGAACATATGTATATGTGTATATATTCCTAAATGTAACATCTGTTTATATAAAAACTTACATGTATGTTTTCATGTATGAGCATATGATATTGTATAACTAATTGATGTGCTCTTCCATAGGTAAGACTATTTCTCCTGTTCCCAGCACTCCTTATTTGCCTGTAATTCTTTGAGTATAACTGAGGCTTTTGGTCTCCTAGCAATGTCAGATGCTCCAACACAAAGTTTCACCAACAGGACCATCTGAACATGAGCTGGACAAGGATAGGAGCAAGTGATATGCCAAGGGCAATCGTTTTTGCAATTCATTTTAGTAACAAAACATTGCTTCAATGATTATTTTTTCCTCTTTGTTTCAACCTATTAAAAGCCTCCATTAAAGTGTTTATAATTGACACAGTCAGGGAAGAGTTGAGAGCCTGATTCTGCATTCCTTTCTTTTACTTTAGCCCTAATTGTTCACAACTGTGGCCTCGGGTCTAGCTCAAAGCTGACCTTGCTCTGGTTCACAAATCAAAGCCATTCAGAAAGCAGACTCTGGCACCTGCTTGATCTCTTTCAACAGGTCACTTACACAATCCTTGAGATTCTTTGGATGCTATTTGCAAACATACTGACCTGTGACAATGAATATCTCATGACTAGTGTTTCATAATTTGTAGTGTGATTGAAAACCAATGCAGAATAAGTAACCTAGTAATATGACCTGCATTTATAAATATCACAGGGAGAAGACAAAAACCAGTGTCCAACTCAACAGGTCCCATGCATATTATATACATTATTAAGAGAAACTTCATAAAGAAAGGGGCTTAATGAAAAGGTTCTCAGGGACAAGGTGAGCAGAAGACAGGACCCTGGACTTCCACAAACTTTCCCATTTAGAACCCAAAGGGCATTTCCGAGCTTTTTCTCTGAGTTAATTCCTTAAACTGTAAGATCATACACGTGCATCTGCTCTTAATGTAGACTCATGAATTCTTCCAGCTTCCTTTCTGGGACTCCAGACTAAACTACTATGTCAAAATCTAGCAGATGCGTAGACTCTAGTAATGCTCCCAAAAAGTGCCCCCAACCTTCTGTTTCCACACATAATACAAGTTCACCACTAATAGGAAATTTATTCACACCATATTGAAATTTTGGTATCAATAGAACTTTATGGTTTTCTTTCATTTTGCCCTGTGTCTTTACCAAAAAGAGTTGAACAACCCAAAAGTATAGGGCATAGCATATTAATACCAGTTGCAATATTTTCAGAGAACTGATGACATTAAAACCAACATTTTATGCTACTGCTATTCCTTCTTATTTTGTTTTCCTGTCTCTTTGGTTCATTGCAGAAATTATCCATCATCTACATCTAATTCCACCATACCCTGTCCTGTGACAATTCAGTCTATTACCTAAGGGTATTTACCTAACTCAACATTAATCATGTCTTCCTGTTTTTTTCTTTAGAGTTTTGCACATTTTATCAGTATGTTTGTCATTGTCCAACTCATTACTCAAATATCTACCTTTCCCATATTTAGGAGGAAGTATTTAAGTGTAAGGGTCATTCTCTATTCCTCTGTGCTTCTCTTACACCTGATTCCTTGATTTCACTCATTCTATCCAATGATTAAATGTGATTTGCACCACATATGTATACCAAGTGCTTTTTCTGATAGTGAATTGAACTCAACTAAATATTCATTCGTCACAAACACAGTAATGCTCATTCCTTGAGGAATTAAAGTCCTGCCCATACTACTAAAAATTCTGGCAAAAAAACCCTAAAGTATCCCAGAATGCTTTTAGTAAATAAGTAACTGACTAACTAAGTAAATAAATAAGTGGTATAAAAAAGCTGTGTTTTTGGTATTTAAGAAAATATCTAGTCATCAGTAGTTAATGCTGTTTAAGATATCATAGAATGCTTTACATCCTTGGGTTCCAAGTTCCTGAAAAAATATGGCCTAAACTTGAGTCAAGAGCTACTTGGAGGTGATTGTAGTTCTTGCCTTCTGTAGTTGTGAATAGAGCCTTTTTATAGTTAATCTCTTTTCTGAGGGCCTAAATCAGAGAAAGTGTTTATAGGCCTACATTCCATGGAAAGCTTACCTTCCTAGAATTGAGAGAGCATGTTAATGTTAACAACTTGGGGAAATGTAAATTGAGACAGCTATTAACCTCCTAACACAGAGAGGCACAGAACCAAGAGACGAAAACGTAAAAATTAATTGAGTGGATAAGAAAGGTAGGTGTTCTGTCAAGCAAACAGCAAGGCCATGCCCCACTTAAACACAGGGACGCTATACCTGTGTACCACAAACATGGTTACAGTTAGGGCCCTTTTCAGTGTCAATAAACTATGCGAACTAATCATTAACTTTTCACTTGATGACTTTGACCAACAGCACATTTATGAGGAACCTGACTCTGATTTTGTCCTTGGAGACTCTCTTATCCTTCTCCAGGGAGAGTCTAGTATGCTCTGTGCAGGGAGATCTTTCCAGCTGGGAAATTTGTCCAAAGTTTACCCCAAGCTTGAGGGAGGCAAATGCTTAGAATTCCAACAGTTTTATATGATGAGCTTTCATGGTCTTTCCTCATTTCAGGAATGTATGAGTCTTTTGGTCTCTCACTCACATCTCAGGCTATGAAAGTGTAGATGATCACATCCAAGAGAAACCAATGAGAAATTTGAGTAGGAAAGGTTTCATCTCTTGTCTTCAGAACATATGGCTAATTAAAGAAGTATGATGATGTCACCTTTTATTCACAAGTATTCAGGGTAAAGGTGCAGATTCACTGTGGCATCAACCTTCTGTTGTCCTCTTTAGCTCTGATTTTCACTTGGTTTACTTAACCCACTGTGATTTCCAAAGCGAAGGTAGGTGGATATAAGTAGTGAGCTTAAGTATTAAGATATCTCTACTGATAATACTTATCCTAGCCCTACTCATATCATTATTTTAACATATACTAATTATATATTGGTCAGATAAAAATATATCTTCAGTTTATTTTCTATGGTCTTCTGTATATAATAAATTTAAATATGTAAGTTAAACAAGTAAATACAAAGTCCATTCATTTCCCTGTATTTGTTTACTTTTCTATTTTATATCATGATGTCTACAGTATTGTGATCCTTTAATTTTTCACTCCTATCTGACTTTTTCTGTAGCTCCTTGTCTGGAAATGATCATGGTATTCTGAGTGCATGTTTACATACATAAGTATAAAATATTTTAGTTAAGTGATTCCTGATAACAAAGATTTGAAAATAGGAAAATAACTTCTTCCATACTTACTACCATGCTAACCATTTAAGTTTAAATATGAAATGTGTACTATAAACTCTATGAATGAAAATTGATCTTTAGCTAGTGACACTGTTTTGGAAGTTTGTAGAATTTTTTGGAGGTGGAGCCTCATTAGAGGAAGTCAGTCATTAAAGACCTTGGGGATTATAGCCTACCCTCCACATTTTCTATCCATACTTGATCTTGAAGGTGGACACATGAAGGCAGCTACGTCATGATTATGCTACTATGCCTTTCTTATCATGTATATTGCAGCTTACAGTATGAAGGACTATATTACATCATAGCTGAACAGTGAGAGGCTGGCAGGAAGAGAGCGTAAAGAAGTGAAAACAAGCTACATAATCTTCAGGAGCACCTCCAGTGACCACTTAAATTATTCAGACTCAACGTCTTTAGTGTACAACAACCTTCCCTCAAAGCACAACCAGCTGGCACCAATATCAAACCCCATGAGTCAACAGAGTCTATTTCACATTCGAAATATAGCATTCCCTTATATTAATTTTGTTGACCTTTTTGTCATACCAACAGAAAATTCATCAAACCAATTTTAGTAACAAAAACCCCATAACGACATATTTATATGGAAAATTATTTGCAAGATTAAGTTTTACTTTGGTTTAGAGACTGCTTCTCATGCCTCAAGGTTATTGTTGACATATGGCTATGCAGTGGCATATGCAGGTTGGGGTTCCACTTCAGGTGGGGTTCTTCCTCAGCTTTCTATGGTTTGGACTTTGATTCTGCCTCTGATCCCACAATTAAAGTATAAATTCAGGTAAGAGGAAGGATCACAGAAGCATGTTTTAAAGACACTGGAAGTATCTAATGTAGGAGGGTCCTTCTTTATTTCTGTTGCTTTCATTGGTTAATAAAGAAGCTGCCTTGGCCTGTAGAATAGGACACAGCCCTTAGGTGGGCTGAGTAGACAGAATGGAAGGTGATGGGAGAGAAGGAAGTGTGAGAGACAACATGATTCTCCTACCCAAGATGAAGGTACGTTAGAACCATCCAGTAAGCCACCACCTCGTGGCGACACACAGACTTTTAGAATGGGTTGAAATAAGATGTGAGAATTAGCCAGAAGAGGCTAGTGATAATGGGCCAGGCAGTATTTAAATGAATATAATTGTCATGTGGTTATTATTTTGGGCATAAGCTAGCTGGCAGCTGGGAGCCAGGTGCCGGGAAAATGGCCCCACTTCTCGGCGGTGGGACACAGCCGCCCCCTTTTACAACAGGTATCCACTAGTCTAGTCTCAGTAGCAGAATCTCATTTACTCTAGGCTCCCACTATTACGAAAACATGATAGATTTTCTTTGAAGTAGTACCTTCTGAGTTTGATTATATACTAGTGGACAAATCATAATTTGTATTATGTCAGGCTACTTTCCTCAACAGAGAGAATCAATTAATAAGCAAAACAGAATATATCAGAAACTGAAGCACATGAAAGAAAATATGGGAGAAATCTAATTTCACTTACTTGAAAATATTGAGATATAAAAATATTATACTACAATATTTTATGCCAAAGGATAAAGGTTGGACCATGAAAAATATTAAACTTTTAATTGCAATGCTTAGGAGGTTGAAGTAAATGGATCAATATGAGTTGGAGGGTAATACGGAAGACATAGAGAGACCCTGTTCAAGAAAAACAAAATCATCAATCAATCAATGAATCAATGTAAACAATTTTAATTTGACAGCTCTTAAATTGAACATATAGTACTCAACCTATTGAGGTTTAAATTTATATATATATATAAATATATATATATATATTTATATATATATATATATATCCTTTCCATTCAAAACAACATTCTAGTATGTTACTGGTATCACAATTAATAGATAAGAAAACAGAGATGAAGAAAGGAAATGGACTGACTTAAAATATATTTGAATATATTTTTATAACACTGAAGGAATCTGGTTTAGAAGTAAATAATATGAGAAGAAAAAGTCAAAGGCAAAGTTAAAGGAGAAAGTAGTACATGACTGTGTGAAGGAAACTGAGTCAAGCCCAACCTTGTTCTGCAAAGCATCACTGGTCACAGAAAGATTTGTTTAGATTGAATCAACTCAGAAAATACTCAAAAACACCTTCAAACACACAATTCTACCTATTTTAGATGAGGAATTACTAATAGGAATATAGTCATTCATAGATAGTGCCTTATTTCAAAATCAAGTCAATTGAATTAATAACAAAATATAAAAGTCTCCTTTCTTCCAATTTTCTAAATAACTCTAGGATTGGGGTACAATTGAATCATATCATGCTTAGGCACAGAATAGACATCATTTTCCATCACACATGAAGTCCAGGATAACATGCATTGGGCATGAAAACCCTGTGTGTTGACACCTTCCTGTAGAGACATTATATTTTATAGTGATGTGCTATCCATATAATTAGAATATGCACATTTTTCTAATAATATAAAAAGTAGATCTGTTATCTACTAATTATGCAGACACCAATCAAGGCATTTGCTGCTACGGGTGCATCTGCTCTCTGCCTGAATGATGCTTAATGAACAATGTGATTCACTGTGCAAATTCAAACTATGAAAATGAATTATGCAAATTAGAATTACTAATAGGTGCTATTAAAATGACTCACTTATCTTTTACCATAGATCAATTGTTTTGTCAAGGGTTCTTTTTATTTAATTTATAATAATTATTGCTAATATGTGTATTGAAGAGCTGTAGGCTGAATCTAGTAAGCTTTACCTTTACAAAGGACTAGGAATGCAAATAGAAAATATGTATATATGTATGTATATTGAGTATACATATATATATATATATATATATATATATATAAAACAAAGCAAAAGACCTCATCACCAAAACACTGTTGCAGAAGAACAATATTGAATTTGGCTCTGACTTCCTGCTATGCTTATGAGGCAGAGAAGTACACATTTCAAACAGACACTTAACTATGTATTTTTTGAAGATTTTTGTAAAGATATGTGCTAGAGTTTAAGAGCCATTAGTGACTGAATTCATGAATGTAAACATAAAAACTATAAGAAACAATAATAATATAAGACTAAAAGAAAACTGAAATAGTTCTTTCTTTTTTTTTTAGAGGCTTTTTCATCTTTTTATTTTTTTTTTTTTATTTTTATTGTTAAAAGAAAAATTTACATTTACTCCCCTTGTTCCCAGCCCTCCCGCTCCCCTAAAACCCATGATTAGAGCTTGGAAGAATATCCAACAAAGACATGAGGGTGGTATAAAAAAAAGCTATAGACAGGCAAGTCTTCCAAGGATGGAATGACCACAATACTCTTCGGAAGGTCAGATATGCAAATGCAATTAGAAGGGAAGAGCTGATTTATAGTTCTCCTGAAGATACATTTTTTCAACATGAAAAATAGTTGAGAACTTGAAATGCACATAAACACAGATACCAGTACTGTGAACATAGGAACACACACAAGTACTCAAACACACACACATGTGTACCAGCAAAATAATGTCTACTTGGAGACACTAGCAAGCGACATATGAAAAGAAGAGATCTAGCCAATTAAAGCCGGTTGTAAGACTATGTAAGATGTTACTGAGTGTAAAAATATTTATCATAGGATTCTGTTGACCATTTATATATTTAATGGTGCTATTTTTTAATGTCTTGCATCCTTACAGAGTGTGTATGTTTCAAGACAATAGTTATTTGGAACATGTCTTGGAAAATTATATTTGGGCTCAGTCTTTTCTTTCGTCTCTACTTCTGTCCATTAGGAGGCAAATAATTGTCTCTACTATTGGCTCCTATGGTCATGATGTTCTACTCAAGCACAGGAGTTCAAACAAGCATGCAATGAATCCTCTGAGACTGTGAGCTTAAATAAATATTTGTTTTATTTATTCGCTGTAATATTTTGGTCTCTGTTGTGCAAAACACACTTCTGAAGATAATGTTTAAGAAAATATAACCATACTGTTTGTCCATATTGTGAGTAATAATGATCTTTAAGGTTTAATTTGGAGCAAGGCTTGTTCAATATGAAACAAAACAATGTGTCTGACTTGTCAGTACACAATGGCTCAACATTGTTTCAGTTAACTTCTACTCTGAGCTTACTAGATATGAGGAAATAATAAACAAGACAGTTGGCAAAGACCTACCGACATCCAATGATGAAATATTGAAAGCAGGAGAAACAATCTTTCCCAGGGAAGAAAACACAAATTGGTTAGCAAATACCAAAATATCATTCCAAAAAATTTCCACACACAAGTAACAATATATGAACTGAGCATGTTAAATTGATTTATTTAGGTATAAGAAAAGATACCATCAACATGAAAGTGATCAAAGGGGTTCCAATGGAGGGTTAATAAAACTCAACAGCTAGATGCTTTTCCTACAAGCAAAAACCTTGTCAGTTATAAGGATGGAGTTGCAGAACCAAATAGCAAGTTAGCAATAAAGGGATATTTTTTAATGCTAAAAGAATGATCTGAATGTGTATATACACTTCTTGCAGCTATTTCATCAATGCAATTTCTCAGTACAGGTAGGAGAAGTTTATCTATGTTTCCTCCATTTCAAAACTAACAGCAGGTCACATATTAAAAACAGAAACATGTCTTATATTAGTATTAAATTGTTTCCAAGTAAATATGCTTTTATAATTATGCATATTATGAACATCAGTGGATAAATATACTTGATGTACAATCATGAAGACCTGAATTTGAATCCTCCGATTCACTGTACAATACTCAACATGACTCATGTGGCTGAACCCCACATTGAGGGGAGTGGAGGAGGTGATGTTAGGCAGTTCTCAACAGTTTCATTACAACTCAGTGAAAGACCGTATCTCAAGATAATAAGATGCAGACTGATAGAAAGACTCCTAATGTCTTGCTGTGGCCTCTGTCTACAGACATAGACACAAGTACTTGAATACTCATAAGCATAAGAAAACTCACATACACCATAGACATACACAATATATATATACATACATACCTATATACATACATGCAAACACATACACATTAGAAAGAGACAGAGAGATGTGTTAAAACACATCTTCATTAAAATATTATGCAATTCATTTTATCTATATATTCACAAATATCAGTATCTTTCTATATCTTCATCATCTATCTATCATCTATCATCTTATATCTATCTATCATCTATTTATCTATAATTATATATAATGTATAAAGTATAAAGTTTTATATATAACATATTTATATGTATAAAATATAATATATATTAGGTATGTTTGGTTTCACAAACATAATTCCTCCTTGAATTGACTGGTTAACTGCTCTTTCTAGACATCAAATTTAATGAATGAATACAAGCTGAATGACATAAACTGGTAAGTCTAAGTATGAAGCTACAGCCCCAGGCCCCATTGTGAGTATTTTATTCATGGTAAATAATCATACACAAACTGAGAAAATCCTCTGTATGTATCCAATGCTAATGGTATTTTCATTTAAGTTATTATTATAATAATAAAAATATTTAAAAGAATACAGATTGTACAAATTAGACAAGAGAAACATATAATTTCTCTTTTGAGACAAAAAATTATATATTTTGTAGAACTGAATAAAACTTTTATTTTCTTTTGAGAATCTGAAATTTTAATTTTATTAAATTAAAGTCAGAATATGCTTTATGTTCCATAGTGTGCATATTTTAAAATCTACAATGATTGTAAAATGACTATGGCTAACTAAAATATACCCCACCTTGGTATTGATCATTTTTTGATGCACATATTCAATATCCATTCTCTCACTAGATTTTTTGAATATTTTAGAAATTAAGAGACATATATTTTATGCTTTGTACATTAGCATCATTTCTGTGTTAAGATTTCTACATATTGCCATCACTACTAGAACCCAGAGAATGTTATTCCAATGAAGTGAATTTTTAGTGAGAAATTTTTTTTTGCCCAGAAATTTTACTCTTTTTAAAAATATACTTTTTAAAACCACTTTAGATTTGCAAATGGTTTTGTAGTCACTATAATTTTTTCTAAAAATGGAAGTTACAATTAAAGTAAAAAGAGTCCATTTTTGGTCATACCAGATGTTGAGTTAAAACTTACCAAGTGAATCAGTAGTTGCTAAAAGGTACCCTACTGTTTCACATTTTGATCCAATGTCTACATAAAAGAGTATAATTAAGTAATATTGTGCTACAATATTAATTCAATATTGACTTGCTTTTTAAAAATAGAAATATATTAAAATAGAAGGTGTTTTATTAATGATGTTTTAATAAATGACAGCTAAATGTATCCATTAATTACAAATAATAGTATCTCTGTTGTGAGAAGTATAATATAGAAAGAAATCTTGGAATATTCAATTTTTTCTTCAAGAATAACTCAGTCACCCTAAAATATAGGGCGCAGAGACTTAAGCCAAGAGATGGCTATCTTTAAAGGTTAGCTCATGTATCAAACTGTGTTTATGTTTCATTTCTTTTTCTGGTTTCATGTATATTCTCTTAGGTGACATGGTTATGCCAAGTCTAATATTAGCCTTCATAAACATCTGTACTTTCTCTGAGGTTTTTGGGAATGTGGAAGTACAGGAGACAATAAAATTTTACTATAAAAATGATCACTAAATACAAGATGTCAAGAATATATTCCCTTTAAAGAAAATATAGTAGCTAGGCTTTGCAAGCTACAAGATATCTGCAACATCTACTCTGTTGTAGTATGAAGAAACCTTCAGTGTAGGAACTTATATCAGTGGGGTAATCCTTACAAGACCTACATAAAGTAAACCCAGCCACAATCCTGGCATAAATGTAGTGTGTTGTCTCAACGCTATACCTAATGAGGATGAATCCACAGTGGATAGTAGCTGGAGCAGAGAGGGTCCTCTATTCTGAAGATGGGAAAACTGATACTTTTCCCAAGCTATGGGATAGGGTCCCCCTCCCATTCATCTTCTCCTGACACATTTATTTGTCAATGATACAATGATACAAACAGCAATTTGTATAAATATGTATCGTGTACATTTTCATAAGAATAATCTTTACAACTTTATGCACAGAGAAACATCTTGATGCAAAATTGGGTCCATCAACAGGCTGTCTTATCTGAAAAGGATGATTTCAATGTGAACCATACATTTGGCACTGAGTCAATTTCCCTATTTGGTTACTTCTTTTCTTCTTTTGTTTCTCCTTTTATGTCACTCTTTAATCTCTCTTTCCTCACTTTAAAATTTTGTTATGATGCTTGAGATTTATTTTGTCCAAGTTAACACACTATTTTCTTACAGTAACTGCACAGAGTGAATAAAATCCAATCACCATGCAATAGGAGCATCGCTTACACCTGGCAGCGCGTCATAATCACTCACAAAGTCAGTGCAAATCCTAACATCATAGCTCTGCCAAATTGGCTTCCACGGTGATAAGTGGAAGCTTGATTGATATCCTCCTGCCTGGAAATGTGCAGCTTTTTTTTTTATCCTAAGGGTGGCAAGATGTCTCAGCATCAAACTTCTATTGCTAGTCAAATGCTACAGAAACAAGAAGAGAAAGAGCTGCAGTGACAGTGATTTCACTAGACAGGAAATCAAACTACTCTGGGAGAGAATCAAAACAACAGATGACTCTTAAAATGAAAATGCATTATCTATGCAAAATATGTGTGGGGAGGGCCAAGTGGCATCTGGACTGGTACAGCATCAGAAGAGATGCTTAAATCTTGAGGGTGCAATGGAATGATTTTACTGTACTTATCAAGTATCGGCAGACTTCAATGCTCAGACATAATCTGCTCAGAAAAGGCATAAAATGAGAACACAGAAGAAGAGTCCAGGAGAGGGGAGAGCTCACAAGGCTCCATTGACAGTAGAAGAATAAAAGGTATGGCACCGGGTTTAGTCTAGTTTAAAGATGGCCAACGTAAGTAACTTTTTATTTTAGCTGTATTACAAAGAACCAACACACAGGCTTTTTCCCAGTAAAAAAGATGTGAAAATTTGGAATATTTCTTCTTAGACATATGAGACCTTAAATAGAGAATAAATACAGCAATTGGAGAATGTGCTACTTGAAGAATATCCATATTTTCTACATTTTTCTTTATTTTTAAAAATATAATTAAAATATAATTACAATACTTATTCCTCTTCTTCTATCCACCTCTTTCCTTTCCAGTTTTTCCCCTAGCCCTCTCTCAAATTGGTGACACTTTCTTTTCATTGAGAAGTAATGCTGCATATGTATGCATGTGATGTTGCCCAAACAATATGACTGTCTAAATAAGATCTGAAAAATTCCAATGACAATAAAAATCCTGTCTTTTCAGAATATTGTATTTATATATTTAATAAAATTATAAGAATAGTAGGGAAATCTGCAAACTCAAATCTCTACAGCATCTAGTATTCTTGGTAGTCAAAAACTATGAGATTTAGAGTGTGAGGACAACAGATTGAAAACAGATTTGGCATTACAGAAATCAAATTCTATCTCAGAGCCTTATTTTAATCTCTTTCATTTTGTGTTTGAACATATATTTAAAACAAACTTTGTTACTTGGAAACAAGAGTTTGTTTGTTCTAGATAGTCTTTGCTTTTTGTAGCCATACAAAGTAAATAATTATTCACCTATTCAAATTTTTAATTTTCCATAATTCATAATATAAATGTAACTTTCTATCTAAATAACTATATTTGGAAGTTTAAAAGCACACATAATATAATTAAATAAGTTTAAAAGAAAAATATTTTCATCTTTATCCCTTCATAACGTAATTTATTTTCTCTTCATTGGAAGACCTCCTCTGCCCCCGGTCCTTTAGTAGCTACATAAAACTTGTATGGATATTCTAAGTGAAATACCTGTATTCAAGGCACAAAAGTTCAACCTACATATAGTAGTAAACATTCAGCATTTGTCTTTCTAGGTCTGGGTAACCTTACTCAGAATGATTCTTCCTCATTCCATTCGTTACCTGTGAATTTCATTTTCCTCTTCAGCTGAATAATATTCCATCACATAAATGTAACAGCATAGACTATACCCATACCAGCTTAGACCAGACAAATTCCCAGCAAGAAGGAAAGGGGAGTGAGCACCAAGTCCCACACCTACTCAAGAGGGTAGTATCTGCTATTAGTTTCTAGGTGACGCAAATTCAGTCTTTTCAATGCAGTGACACTGGATATATCAGCTTCATTTCAGGGTAGGCCCTATGTACAGGGATAGGTGGCCAACACAAATAATAAGTCACATTTTGGTGTGTGTATGAGAGAGCATGCATGCGTGTACATATATGTATGTATGAGTTTGTGTGTGTGTGTGTGTGTGTATGTGTGTGTGTGTATTTGTGTGTGCTGGGGGCAGGTTTTGTTTTAAAGAGAAAGAATATGGATAGTTACAGAATATGTAAGGAGTTAGGGGAGAAGAAATCGCATGATGAAAGTATGTTGTATGAAATTCTCAAATAATAAATAAAACATAAAAAATGATTAAATAAGTTGAAAGTATTTTTTCCACCACTATTTGTATTTTCCTGAATCTTGACTGAGCTACATGCCTTATAATCTGAAGACTGTTTCCACTATATTGAGATTAAAGAAAATAAAGAAACATGAAATACAATCAATTGTAACAAATGTATACATTTGGAACAAATACAAAGAAATATGTAAATACATAAAATGAAACATATTGTGGAGGGTGGAGCTCCCTACACACCTACAGGTGCATAAATTGCATATCTTAATAATGTTGCCTTTCAGCAGGATCAAATATCACCCCACTTTTAGTGGGCAGTGAAGGGCTTATTATCCTGAGAATATTTTATGGGAATAAAGGGTGTACCTTAAATTAATTCAGTTGACAAATGGCATAAATATTCCTACAATGTGAGGACACTGTGATCAACTACCTTGAATGAAATGCAGATAATGCAGATATTGGAAGAGCTTCTTACTATATTTGGAGGACAGGTGCTAAAACTGCCTTTTTGTGCATTGATCATCTCAAATCAAAGTCTCTCTCTCTCTCTTCATCGCTCCCTTTCTCCCTCCTTCCGTTTCACTCTTTCAATATAGTGAGGCTCTCAGGACCAATCTGGCCCCAATCTCATGAGTTTCTTTTTTTTTTTTCTTTTAAAAATGTACCTTGAAATGATAAACGGATACAAATTATAAAGAGAAGACTAATACATGATCTTCTGTAACCAGTATGTCTCCTACTAGAAAACAGTAGTAGTCTTCTCTCCCACCAGTCTCTCTCTGTCTCTCTCTGTCTCTGTCTCTGTCTCTCTTTCTCTCTCTCTTTCTCTCACTCTCTCTGTCTGTCTCTCTCAGCTTTTCTTTCTGAGAAATCCCAGACATCTCTTAAAGTTTATTAAAATGTTATTGGCTAAAAGTGACTATAACTGACTCCATTCTGTAAGGTAAATTACATCTTTTATTGAAGTTATGAATTTAGTGAAACATCATCACCTCTACCTAGCCAGGCAGAGTTTCAGGATAAGGTGCTACTTTCACTTAGATTGAAGAGAGAATCAGGATGAGAATTAACAGGTCTCATGGCTTGTGACTAATTTGATTCACCAGGGCATAAAATCCTAACTCATCTGAAAACATCCTGGATTTGTGTACTCTCTAAAATAAAAAGCAGAGTTTCTATGGGGGAAAAAAAAGAGAGGTCATATTTGAAAGGATCAAATTGAAAGCTATATTTAATGTTTGAATGTTCCTTGACTGTGATAGATAGCAATCCCAGCCTCACTGTGGTTTACAATCTAGTCCTGAATATTCCAGTGAAATATATTTCCCTAATGTCAGTGCACACACATCTCCAAAGAGGTTCCTTTACTTTTCTTATCATATAGCTTTTTATGTTCATTTGAATATCTGTTGCAATTGATAGAAAATTTGCCTTGTGTAACTAAGCATTTGAGAGAAACCCTGAACTATGGAAAATTTGACTTAGTTTTCTCAGTAAAATTCTCTTGTGAGCAGCATAGATAACCTCCCTTATTCTTTTTCAATGTGGTGAGGCTGTGAGGACCAAACATGAGCTTCTTCTTTTAGCTTTTAAAATTGCTGTAGTTCTACCAACAAACACCACTAAGCCCAGGTCATGAGTGTTGTGCTCATGACTGACAAAAAAATAATCTTCTAACTCTTACTTCTCTTTCTGTTTTGTGAGTCTGCTCCAAGTGTCTCAGTAATGGAGACCTCCAAAGTAGTGAGCACCAGTACGCATGCCACCTAGGACCTTTCTCATTGTCTCCTCTCTTCACAATTCCAGTTCCAGACCCTGAAAACCAAGCCCTATCTTGATTTCTTACCATTCTGCAATCTAGGTAAAAGTTTTGATACTTCCCACTTCAAATATATAAAAAATTTGCTTGCATTATTCTACTTCCAATCCTCTTGTTAATCTAAAATTCAGAGCAACCTGGTGAGAAAAAGTTCTTCCTTTAAAATTTCACTTTTAAGGTAACAATTCTAATTTTCAGACAGCATTGTCATTAAACCTCTTCCTCCCTTTTACAAGACCATAAAAGTTTTTGAAGCCAACCTTTTCAATCAAAAGGGCTAAAAGCAGTTTAACCCCAGAAATTATTGAAACATTGATGTGGTCTAAATGACTTACAGAAACCATCTACACACCATTAAAAGGATTAGTTTATATAGAGATCTTTCCCTTGGGGCATGAATAAAGAGTTTATTGAATTGAACATGAAGCAAGTGGTTTGTATTTTAGAGCAATAATAAATAGCTCTATAAAATCAGAGGACATTAATGGACAGAATTTCTGAATGTAAAATATTGGATAGTGAAAAAACTCTAAAATTCTTGTTACCTTTAAACAAATTAACCCTAAAGACAAATTTAGAAAATAAACTCTGTCTTGATACATTGTGCTAAAACCAACTTTCAAAACTGGCTTGTGAAAAATTGAGCTGAATACAAAGATTTCATCATAAAGCAGTTTGAGAATTTTTGTAATCTTTTTTGGAAGCACTGTGAACAGAGTGTTTTCAGGCCTTTTGATGTTTATTGTTGCACATGTGTTCTACCTGAATCCTAAATACTTTGAGTTCGTGGTCTATTTCCTAATGTCATAGAGATTGAACTTAAGGTGCATTTTGCTTCTAGTTGCATCAGGCAAATGCAGATGCATGAGAGTAGAGCAGAATGATCAATGCTGTCTCTGTAAAAGGCTCCTTTCAGACTGATTACTCATTCCAAGAGTGATTTACTTTCTTTTAGAAAGAAGGCATCCACTTATTCTCTATCAAACACTACCTGTTTCTTAGCCTGAAGGAAATATAACAAAACTAAAAGTCCCCTCTCTCCACTGCCATATCCCAATTATGAGGATAATGGTTTCTAATATACATTATTTATTTTTTTCTATTTTTCTTTGGCTTTTGGAAGCAGGGTTTCTCTATGTAGCCCTGATTGTACTGGCACTCACTCTGTAGATTAGGATGACCTTACTATTCATTCATAAATGAAGAAGGACAAGATTCTACCCTTACACCCAACAGGTCCATCATCAGCGTGTTGAAGAGAATTTTAAGTGACAGTTGGTCTGTTGCTCTTAAACCCTCTTCCTTGTAATTTTCTTCTCTGCCTGGCATTGCCAATCACTCCTTCATACATCCTGTTCGGGTTTGTTTTCATTCTCCATGCCTTCCTGATCCCTCATGCTATGTACAAATTTAGATCTGTGACACTGTGTTCTGACACAATGCTCCAGTTTTACCAATCAAATATAATAAATTCCAAATCGATCACGTATTCATTAAGCCAAAATTTCATATCAAACGTTTTTGCCTCAGTGGTTCTAAATGTGTTAATTTCAACAAGCCTTGCCCTGTATCAAGGATCAGCCACTAGTTTGTGTGGGCAGCAGGTGCATTGATTGCATCATGAAATCCCTGTGGTTAGTTGGTTTATTTGTTTATTCTTTGTTGCTCTAGCTTTATATACCATTATTAAAGATGGTCAACTTGAACATTCATTCACCAACCTTTTATGAATAAATGTCAATGTCAGCATGACACTGTGCAGACATTTTCCCATCTCGCCCTCCAAATGCACATAATGAGAATGGGATTTGTAAAACATGTTTGCCCAGCATTATTTATACTGATGGACAGGTATGTACAACTGTGTTACTAGTACTCCAATATAAAGTTTCAAACGAAAATAACACTCTCAGAGCTGCTTTGTCCTAATCTGTGTTGCTACTTTTCTTTTTTTCCTCTTATAAAGAACTTATGTAAATTTGAAATGAAAATACATTTCTCAATACAGCATTTGAAGTAGCAAAGATGAGTCTTTCTGCCAAAACTGTCAAGGAAACATCCTGTGTGAAATGAATTCTGAATGTCATTTTGAAAGAGGTATTAGAAGGAGAATTTTAATGCGAATCTTCAAATACTTCCACATTCAATCCTGTGTTGGCCGAGTAGACAATTATCTGCCTTGACCGAGGTACCTAGAATTATACCCATACAGACAGAAACTTGTTTTTTGATCCCAGTGGAAGAATTATAAATCTTACCTGCCACTTTTATTTTGTATTGTTTTCTGTCATCTATATTGAAAATTTTATCTCTCATTGACCTAAACTACAATGACTTTAAAACGAACAACTTACTATACAATATGTATTTTGAATAAAATATCAAAACAGTACAGGATTCTAATCTATCTCATCTATACTGTATACATTTGCCTGTAAACATCAACAAAGCTCACAACTGCCAATTCTCATTTAATTATTTTAATAGACACTTTTAATAGTGTGCTACTTACATGGGATTCAGAACAATGATATGTCTATATTCTTTGTAATATTTCTGCAAAGATAAAAATTATAAAATCATAGCAATTCTGACATGGTATTTAAATTCACATGCATGTATGTGTGTGTGTGAGGGAGAGACAGAGAGAAGAGAAACTACCATAATGCGCATGTGGATGGCAGAAAACAACTTTTAGGAGTTGTCTGTCTCCTTCCACCATGTGTTATAAAACTCAGGTTGTTAGTCTTATGAGCAGTAACTTTTACCAGTTGAGCTATCTAGATAATGAAATTCCAAGCTTTTGAAAAGATGTATATCTCAACAACTTAATTATTTACAAAACACACGTCTTGTGAGAGTTTGCAAGAGAGGCTAACACGAATAGCAGGATTCTTAGTTTAGAGAAAAGAGCAATTCAGGGACAACGAGAAGGGAGGGCCATTCTTTTGCAGGTGAGTGGGTCTCACAGGCTGCTCAGGGGTCTGATTCCCACTGTTGCTGGGATCACAATATCACAGCTGTCCTGTAGGTCTACAGCTAATTCAGCTGATTTCGGAAGCTCTGTTGGGCCACACTACTTAATCTATGGTCTATACCTGCTAAATTATATGTCTGTAATCCTTGCTGTATATGGTTTGTTAAGAAATGATTTGTGTACAACTCAAGAACATATCTCTTGTTAAGGTCTTTTTCTCCAGCTGATTTTGTTCTCAAATCTGACTTGGTTTATCTAAGGTTCAACATGAAGTCTACAGTGTTGACAACATTTCTCTTTTAATCCAGAAAAAATGTATTCATTGAGATTCTGTACACCCGCCTGAAGACTTTTTTGTCACACTGCTTATCCCTGTTTTACTATCACTGAAACTAATTAAACAAAGTATTAAGTGAAACTAACTGTTTCCACGCAATAAAAATTAGTAGGAAAATATTATAGATACTATTTCTAAGTTTTTGGTAGTATTAGAATCATGATCGAATTTTCTCATCTTTTAAATAATGCCATTATGAGGAGTAAAAATATTAAACTTTTTCTAATTCCATAATCTTCTCCTAGAACATAAATAATAAATATGGAAATAGCTATATAGTATGCTATCTAAAGTATGGAAATTACTATATAATATTTTATCTAAAGTAAAAAACTAAACTGATTAAATCTGACAGTAAAATCTGAATTAATTTAAATTGTTGGAGCCTGTTCTTTTAGTTTTTATCAGGGTGGTAACAAATTCGAAAGTGGAGAGAATTCATTACCCTGGTGTTGGGCATGGGCTTTAGAAATACAAATCGCCAACAAAACATAAAGAGAACATGTCCTTCACCTTGAAGAGAAGAAAGCAGTCCCAATTTGTTTCTGTTGAAACCTCACTTCTCAATGCCATTGGGTAATAGTCACTAAAATCAAAGGTTGAAAATGGCTATGAAAGATAGTTTGATATCAAATGTGGTAGTATTCTATGTCCTTCATTCCTATTTGTAGAACTACCTGCCATTTTCATGTTGCTTTGTCTTCTGCTGCCTGATCCTTGGTCGTATTTAGATTTGAAATTTCCCTCCATGGTTGCTTCTGGATATTTAAATTGCCGCTTCTATGTGTTATGATTATTCTGGGTCAGTCCTCAGTTGGAAGGCCGTCTAAGGCTGCATTCCATCTCAAGTGAACTTTGACTAAAGTATCCCTAAAACAGAATCCAGTGCAACACCATCAATTTCCCATTATTTTGAAGAACAGTATAATGCCACTTTTCTCTTTTCCTTTGTATTGGTTTAAATAGCCATCATGTGATAACCATAAAGACACTATCATCAAGAGAACAAGCATCTTACTCTATATTTTCTCTTCTACCTGAAATTGGATTCATTTAAACCACTTTGAAAAGGTATAATAGTATTAGCTGTCAATTTTCCCTTAATCTTTGAAGTTACTGTACAAAGAAAAGTCATCGGATTCAAATTGTTTAATTTTTTGAATTGGGGTTAGCTTAACCTCAGAAGTTAATGAACCCTAAACAGTTATAAAAGCTTTTTTTTGTAACTTAATGTCACAACTATAAAGCACATTCTTTCAGAAATAAATTTGCAATCAATATTTGACATGGGTTGAGGAAAAAAATATTACTTTTTTGTGAAAATCATTGATTCTGCCAGTGCCACTGGTAACAGAAAGTCCAGATGATTAAAGAAATTCATAAGTGAACGAATCTTAAAAGGAGCAACAAAAGACATTTCTTAAATTATAAGTAAATATAAGTAATTTCATATCACATTCTTAAGAGATAAACCTTAATAAAGGTTGGCTTTTATCTCCTTTGCATATCAATTTATTTTAATGTCATTAACGCACAATAGTGTGTGGAAAGCTATTCTTTCTGATCACTAGTTTAGTCATCTGCTATACAAGAGATTAAATAGTTCTCCCAGCCTCATGACATTAAATAAAAATTGAACTAGAAATTAAGTTTTACCTTTTGTTCATAATGCTTCATCCAGTAAATGATTAATCAAAACATGTTGCTTGTGGATGCATTCCAGCAAGGTTTCTCTTCCCCTAGACAAAAATATCTCAAATATAATAATTACTGTGTGAGATGGAAAATTCTGCACCATTCTGATGGCCTAGATTAACAACCAAGCTTATATCAAACATTTGAAAATAAAACTGTTTATTAATATGAACTTATTAATATATTTATAATTAATTAGCAATAGCAATATATTGATTTGAATAGCAGTATATAGAGTACTAAAATTACTGGTACAATAAAATGGCAAGATATACAAGAAAAGGTGATATAAGTCAGTTTCATGTTAACTGTCTACAGAATATTTTCCTATATATAAAGTATAAAATTTTTATGCAAGACCCATTTTGATTTCTAAGTGTTAAGTTGGGAGCAGCCAATATTCAGGTTGACATTAAAATTCAGGTTAAAAGTTAATAATAACTGACAATTGTACTGATATCATTTGGGTTGAATCAAGGAATCCAGGCCAGTATTTTATAGAAAAATTAAATCTTGCTTTGGATTTTATCTTGCACAAAAAAAAATGTTTTAGCCATCAACTGTTGTGCCATTGTTGAAAATTTTCACGAGTTGGTATTTTTGATGGTTTTGCTCTTAGAAAACCATACAACTATAGAATGAATATTTATCATATCCATTCTCTGCTACCTTCCTTCGACTCCATTTCATCCCTCCATTTCATCTCCCTCCCAATTTCATATTCTGTCATACGTTCATTTGTGCTATTAATTACTCCAAGAACAAATGCACATAGATGTGTGGTCATCTACTGAGGCTTAAACAATCTACCTGAAATCATGTACATGAAGGGGAGTAGCTTTCTCTCTTGTGGGAGCCATTGATTATCAACAACTCATCTACAGAGAACAAGGTCTTTGAAGTTCCTCTCCCATCATTGTTAAAAGTTTGGCTGTCTTAGTCTTGGTATCTTGGTGATACTGGTGTTTTATTTATGAAGTAGTTCCCTTAGCCACTGTGTTCAAGACTATTCCGCTTTCTCTTTATTCATGTTTAGTGTAACTGGATTTATGTCTAGGTATTTGATCTCCTTGTACTTGAGTTTTATGCATTGTCATAGTTATGGATCTGTACATTCTTCTACATATACCATCACTATTAGTCAAAGATACTTTATTTCCATTGTATACCTTTGTCTTCTTTGTCAAAAATCAAATGTTTAAAGGTGTGAGGATTTACATCAGGGCCTTGATTTGATACCCATTGATCCACATGTCTGTTTTTATATAAATAACAAGATGATTTTATTTCTGTAACTCTGTAGTAATGCTTGAAGTCAGGAATGATGATGTGTCTGCAAGTTTGTTCATTATACACGATTGCTTTAGTTATCCTGGGTCTTTTTCTTTTCCATATGAAGTTGAGTATTGTTCTTTAGAGATTTGTTAAGGATTGGGGAATTTTATTTTTTATTTTATTGGGGATCGCATTGAATCTGTAGATTGCTTTTGGTAAGATTGCCACTTTTACTACACTATTTGCCTATCCATGAGCATGGGAAATCTTTCCGTTTGCTGATATCTTATTCAGTTTCTTTCTTTAAAGACTTTAAGTTCTTGTAATACAGGTTTTCATTTGTTTGATTAGAATTATTCCAATATACTGTTGTTCTCTGATTTCTTTCTCAGTCCCTTTGTCGTGTGTATGCATGTGTGTGTCTGTAGATATTTGTATTGTATTCTACCACAGTACTGAATGTATTCATCAGCAGTAGGAGTTGGAGTTCCTTGGCAGTTTTTGTTGCAGATGATATGATAGTATATATAAGTGACAACAAAACATTGACTCCTTCCTTTCCAAGTAGGGTCCTCTTGATCTTCATTTGTTGTCTTATTGTTCTAGAAAGAACTCCTAGTATTATATTGATTAGATACTAAGAGCATGGAAAGCCTTGCTTTGTTCCTGATTTTAGTGGAATTGTTTCTTTCCATGTAATTTGATGTTAGTTGTCACTTTGCTCTGTATTGCTTTTATTATGTTTAGGTCTTGTTTAGATCTCTTCAAGATAATTATCATGAAGAGATGTTGGATCTTTTTCAAAGGTTTTTTCAGCATCTAATGACATGATCTTATTCGTTTTAATTTCTATTGGTCATATGGTGGATTACATTGACAGATTTTCATATGTTGAACTATTCCTGCATCTTTGGAATAAAGAGTACTCAGTGATGGCAGATATTTTTTAATGTGTTCTTGGATTCAGTTTGCTGACCTTTTATTGAGTAATTTTATATCAATAATCATGAGGGAGATTGGTCTGCAATTCTCTTTCTGGTTATACTTGTGTGTGGCTTCTGTGTCATGGTAAGTGTAGCCAAATAAAATAAAAAAAAAATTGGCAGGGATCCTTCTGTTTCTATTGTGTGAATCAATTTCAAGAGTATTGGTATTTGCTCTACTTTGAAATTCTAGTAGAAGTCTGTGCTGAAAAAGTGATTGGGACACTTTTAATGAATGTTCCCATTTCTTTAGGGCCAATAGGTCTATTTGAGTTGATTATCTCAACTTGATTTAATTTTGGCGTGTTGTTCCTAGCCACAAATTTGTCCATTTCTTTAAGAGTTTCTCAATTTTCTGGAGTCCAGGTTTTGGAGCATGACCTGTTGGTTCTCTGCATTTTGTAAACAGACTTTTTTTCCTTTCCTGGACACCCAAACACAAAACTATATTAAGTACAACACTGTTTGGCTAACAGTTCATGCAAATTTCTAGCTGGCTCTTATATCTTAAATTAAACCATTTCTATAAATCTGTGTAGCTCTGCAAGGCTGTGGCTTACTGTTAAGGTTCTGGCATGTTTCTCTTTTGGAAACTACATGGTGTCTGCCTGACAATGCCTTCTTTCTCCCTACATTCATTTTAGTTTTCTCACCTACCTATACTCTGCCCTGTCATAGGCCAAAGCAGTTTCTTTATTAGCCAATGGTAATAAAACTTATTCACAGCATACAAAGGGGAAGCCCACATCAGGATATCCTCAATGTTTGTTCATTTCTTATTTCGCTAATTTGGATATTCTTTCTCTGTCTTTTTGTCAGTTTGGATAAGTGTTTGTCTACCTTGTTGATTTTCATAGAGAATCAACTTTTTGTTCTATTGATTCCTTGATTGTTTTATTTGCTTCTACTTTATTGATTTCAACCCTGTTTGAGTATTTTCTGCCTTTTACTCCTGTGATAAATATGAAATGTACTCCTCCACCTCTTTTGATTAATTTTAGTTTGAAATCTATCTTGTTAGATTTTGGGATAGCTATGCCAGTTTACTTCTTAGTTCTGTTTAACTGGATAATCTTTTCTCAACCCCTTACTCTGAGGCAATGTCTGTCTTTGAAGTTAAGATGTGTTTCTTTTATGCAGCAGAAGGATGGATACTATCTCCACATCTGTTCTGTTAGCTTGTGTCTTGTATAGAGGAATTGAGTCCATTTACATTAAAAGATATTAATGACCAGTGATTATTAATTCCTATAATTGTTTTGGCTTGGGTTTGCTGATCGTACTGTGTGTGTATGTTTCCTTTCTTTGGGTTTTCCTAGTGTGGAATTATCTATTGCCTGGTTTTTCCTGGGTGCAGTTATTTTCCGGGTTTGAGTTTTCCTTCTAGAACTTTCTGTAGGGCTGTATTTGTGGACAGGTATTGATTAAATCTGGTTTTGACATGGAATGTCTTGTTTTTTCTCTCTTTGTTGCCTTTTCTGGGTATAATATTTAGGGCTGGTAACCATGGTCTCTTAGTGTCTGGAAAACATCTGCCCAGCTATTAAGAATGGTGGATGTCTGAGCAGGTGTATGACTTAGTCATTCAGTACTGGTGAGACATAAAACATACACACAAGTAACACTCTACAGACTGGAAAGGTTGGATTTAGGTAAATATATGATTAGACATGTGCATATATGCATGCACCAACAACCAGTGATTAAAAAAAAAGTCATGAATTTGAAAGAAGCAATGAGGGGTATATGGGATTGCTTACAGGTTTAAAGGGAGGGGAGACTGATGTAATAGTTTTCTAGCCTCAAAAAAGAAAGAAGTAACAGACTCAATTTTACCAGCCTTTTAAAATTATCCCACCCTATAGATATCCCGTAAATTTCAGTTCTTCCTATTCTATCATATTGTCATCCTAAAGCATACTCTTATCTAAGCATGTTTAAGGATTCCTATGTTTTTTGTATGAATATCTATATTTCTCTCTCAGTGTCTATTTGGAATATAAATCTATAAGTGCAAGAGTCTTAATTTCTCTAACATTCATAATTATCAGAATTAATATTTCTTGTAAGGATATTGTTTGAAGTAAATGGTGTATTGCCTATTTAACATATTCTTATAAAATTTAAGATGACAAAAACCATTCCAGTGTTAAAGTCTTGAGTACAAGAAAACAATCAGCGTTCATTCATTTATTCCACTCTCCTTGACCATTTTCTTTATTAACTGCCCCATCCAATTTCTTCTTTCAATCTCAAGATTTTAAATCTCTGTCTAAATGACCCATATTATTTATTATAAAACTATTTGAAGTCTAAGGACATTATAAGACTTCCCTTTGTGCATAAATATGTAGCAGATGCTATACAATGTCTTTGGAAAGGATTCCTAAACTGTATTGTAATTACTAGATAACTTTATACACTATTTTATTAGAATATCAAATTTTAGTGAGTATAACCATCAAAATATTTCAGAGACTCTAAAATAGTAACATTTTTATAGCTTTTAGCTTTGCAATTGCTTCTTTGTGCACAAATGTATCTGTTTGAAGGTTCTCATAAAATATATTTATTGGTATTTTGTGTGTGATTACATATTAATTACTTTGCAAGTCAGTAAAAGAATATTTGATCCCTCTGTTTTCCTATATTAGTTGTCTTCCTTTCTACCCGATACTTCCATAATCCTTATTCTCTCTCTCTCTCTCTCTCTCTCTCTCTCTCTCTCTCTCTCTCTCTCTCTCTCTCTCTCTCTCTCTCTCTCTCTCTCTCTCTCTCCTTCTCTCTTCTTCTTCTTGTTGTTGTTCTTCTGATTTTAGCATTTAGATGGTTTTTTTAATGAAATAAAATTCCATGTACAATAATTGATTTGTATGCTGCTGGTCAGTGGAATTGTAAAAAGACATTTTAGTGGGAATGGGAGGTAAATACATGAATTTAGTGTAAAACGAAGAAATGACTGGACAGGAAGAGGCAGTAGAATAATATTTCAAGTTCGACTGAAATGTGTGAGTGTCATAGATCCTCCTAGCAGACTCAAAAATCCTTAATTGTGGGTTTTAAGGAATTAATTTCCTATCTGAATTCAGACATTTTGGTGTCAAGTGTCTTTCTTTGTATAACATATGACTTATTAAATTTTGTTTTAGAGCATGATTCTGCTTATTAATTTGTGCTTATTTTATCAAGCTCCTCTGAGAGAAATGTAAGTGTTACTTTCCCCAGTCTGGTTCTTATTACCTTGGGACCTTCTTCTTTACCTTATTAAATTTTATTTGTTTATTGGGGGTGTCATGTTGAAGTCAGTGGATAGTCTGCTGATCTTTTCTCCTTTGTCATATGGGGCCAAAGACTAAAGTTAGGCAGTTCAAGTTGGTCATGAGTTCTTTAACCCATTGATCCATCTTACTGATCCAAATACCCTTCTTAATTTTCATGTTCACAGAATTTCCATGACACTTGCTTTCTTGTAGTTCCTAGTTACTGAGGGAAAGAACCATTTTGACATGTTCTTCAATGTGTTTTACTACTCCCCTGACCAATAACCACATGGATTATGTAATGGAGCATACTCTCAAGAAGAGACTCAGATCGAAGACAGTAGGTTAAGATAAAAGCCTAAATACAGGTGTAATACAAGAACAATCACAGAATATCATGGAGTCCATACTGCCAGCTCCAACTAAGAAACACTCAGGAATCCTCCAGAATTGCCTTCAAGACTTCCAAATAGGCTGTTGTGCCTATTGGTTTAGGACACTGCTAGAGTAGAGGATGTTGTAAGCTGGAAAGAATAGCTTCCAAATGCCCAGGTGAGGCATCATTAGCCAAGGTGGTACAGGGCAATTGTCTATATTATGTCAATTATGTTTTAAATAAACGCTGATTGGCCACTAGCCAGGCAGGAAGTATAGGTGGGACAACCAGACAGGAAGTAGAGGTGGGTCAATGAGAACAGGAAAATTCTGGGAAGAAGGAAACTCCCTCTGCAGTTGTGACCCCACCACAGAAGAAGCAAGATGTGACCTACCCCTCCAAAAAAGGTCCCTAGCCATGTGGCTAGCATAGACAAGAATAACGGGCTAATATACATTATAAGAGTTAATGCGAAGCCTGAGCTAATGGGCCAATCAGTTTATAGTTAATGTGGACCTCTGTATGATTTTTTTGGGCTTAATGGCTACGGGAATAGTGCAGGACAGAAACCTCAGAAAACATCAAGCTGTCCTTGCAACAAATTTCCACAATGGTTGTTGCTGTAATCAAAAATGGATTCCAGCATCATACCTTATTTCTTCCTGTGACCCACCAGCTATGATCCCATTAATGACTACCCTACTGAAAAGTCTGGGGACCCCAGCACTGACTTCTTGTTCTTCACTCCTTTCCCAACTTTGTTTCCTGTTCTTATACCCATCACCACTTAATGGTTTTCTGAAATGATCAAAACTGAAGGCATTCATGCCTTGAAACAGACAGTAAAGGGATGCACCTATAGATACAAATTCAAACCTTCTTTCACATTTAATTTTTACCACAGACTTGCAATTCTAAACAATGCCAGTGACAGCACACTTTGAAAAAAAAGAGTAGAAGATATACACAACTTTAAAAGAAGTGAAATGTATGCTCCAAAAAGAAGTGTGACAATTCTGGTTAGTGAAGAATCAAAGAAATTTCTG
>JAQHUG010000020.1:9738395-9748465 GCA_028555095.1 Dicrostonyx torquatus
ATCTCCAAAGAGGTTCGTTTACTTTTCTTATCATATAACTTTCTATGTTCATTTGAATCTCTGTATGCATTTGATAGAAGATTTGCCTTGTGTAGCTAAGCATTTGAGAGAAACCCTGAACTATGGAAAATTTGATTTAGTTTTCTCAGTAAAATTCGGTTGTGAGCAGCATAGATAACCTCCCTTATATTTGCTAAGGTCTTATGGATCTTCTCTCTCTGTGGGTGTCTCTGTAACTCTGTCTCTCTCTATCTCTCTCTGTGTGTGCGTGTGTGTCTGTTTGTCTGTCTTTTTCTTTGTGAAAGTTAAGGGAAAAATAAGCACTCATTTCTGTATTCATTTAAACCCATGTACTAAGAAATTCAACTCTGAAGTTTAGAGATGAGGTTTATATACTTAAAAAGATTGAAAAATGAATTTAGTGGATTATTTTATTCTGTGTATCTTTAAAGCTTCAGCATTATTAATGTCTATAAAATTATAAAATACCAGCAACTCAACAATTTTTTCACTTTACAAACTTTATATCCTTGAGTTTTGAAGAGTGGTGAGGATTATTAAAACACTCACTGAAGAGAAGGCTAAGCAGTAAATGGTGTTGAGTCTTAAATGCTCATACATACATGAAAGGAACATATGGTCTACTTTCGAGAGAGAGAGAGAATCACTAGGAGTAAGGAGCTCAATAACAAAAAGCGTAAAGCCAGATGCTTCCTAGCATCCCTTAGAGTTTAATTAAGTAAAGGTACAAACATCTCTAGGACAAATCAAAGTAGAATAATTCCATATCCCTTAGATACAATTGACTTTTAGGGACCACAGTGTTGATAGTTGATTGTGAGAATTACCATGAATGGTGGCATAGCTATTTTAGTCTGAAAGCAGAAAAACAGGAAAGTTATGCTTGAATCAGCATCATCAAAAGAAATGGAATCAAAACAAGAGACTTTGTTATACTGCAACAGTATCACAATAGAGAAAGAAAAACTATTCCAAGTTTTGTTTCTGCAATAAAGCCTGTTACCTTGATATAGTTTGAAACTATAAAAGTTCTCACAAAGTTCATGAGTTAAATAAAGATTTGGCTGCCAGTTTGTGAGCTTTAGAGTAGCTGGTGGATGATGACGATGCTAACTAGCTTCATCAGTGGATTCTCTATTGATGAATCACTACCTGCATAAACTGCTAGTTCAGGGAAGTGGGGTAGCACCTCTTGCTCTTGTCTTATCTCCAGATATAACATGATGTAAGATGTTTTACTTTTGTCAAGCCAGTCTATCATGACGGTCTGCCACATACCACAGAGACAACCAGACTATGTGGGCTGGTTAATTTCAATATCAAGTTGATGCAACTTTGAGTCATTTGGGGGCAGAGTTCCAGTGAAGAATTACTTAGATTAGATTGGCCTGTCAGCATTTATATAAAGCATTGTCTTGATTGTTAATTAATGTAGGAGAAGATAACTTAACCGTGTGCAGTACTATTTCATAGACCAGACTCAGAGCTGTATAACAGGAACATAATTCAGCTAATCAGAAGCAGCAAGCAGGCAGTGTGGTGGCATTCATTTCTCTCTACTCTTGACTATAAATTTAATATGACTAGCAGTTTTACTTTTAGCCTTTACTGCCACTCAGAAATAAGCTGAAACCTGAAATTTTAAACCAAATAATCTCCTTCTCCATTTTTTATTCATTTATTGGCTAGTGTATTTTCTCAAAACTACAAAAATCAAATAAGAGCAGTGTGAAAACTCAGAAACCCCTAGCCAAAATATACCTTTCCTCCTCCAAGTTGATTTCCCATAACAAGATATTCTGTCACACCCATACACAATATCTAATGCAAAATATATTAATAAGACCTGGTATTATTTTTGTGAATATAGTTGACCATCTGGTTCAGAGACTTTCCAAACTGAACCAAGGAAGGATTGAATTTGAACAAATTAGGAGATACAGACTAGAAAAATCATAAGCAGGATTTAAGAATAATTCCTGTTAGAGTTTAGAAGCCAGTATACTGATGTAAATGAAGACAATAAGGGTGATTCATTATGTTTAGGTAGAAGTGAAGACCCTAGTGTGAATTAGACCAGAGGACAACTGTGCTATATCCCAGCCAAAATCTAAACACAAACTTAATATTTTTCCTGACATTAGAATCTCAGACACTGTCCTAAGATCATTCATAGCAGAAATATAATGTAAAGGCATAAACTTTTTTGTAAACCTCAAGAGAAGACCAACCCAGGCTGACAGGAAGGCTTTGGAAGGAAGATCATAAGGACTGATATACTGAAGATATGATCAAGGAAGGAAATTAAGACTGGCTGTTGCTTGGGTCTTGATTAAGAATAATAAGTTATGAAGGCCAAACCCCCAGTGCCATGGCCACAGTTAATTCTTTTCCTTTATAAATCTGAAAATTTTAGAGTAGATAAGTTTCCTCAAACACAGAAAGGTATCTAGTGAGGTAGTAGTTATGTTGGTTAGTTTGATGTAGATAACTGTTTTGAATTGTGCCATTACATCAAAATATCACATTCTATAACTTTATTATATATAATTCTGTCTTGACACACAAAGAACCAAAAGATTAAAAAAAAAATCAAGAGCTATCTGTTACTCTGTAACTTACTTGACTCACTTTGCAAAAGTATACCTTTAAACATACAAAAAAATAGTAGTTGCTATCTGTCAATAATTTCAGATGAAATGATATGTGAAATACATGAGATTTAACATGGACTTTTATACATAAAACAAGTACAACTACTTAGGTTAATAATTTATATACCAATAGGAGGTTTAGACAGATTTATGTATGACATTGCGGTTTGAAGTGGAAGAATAAAGGATATTTATTCCTAGTGCTGTAAACCACAGAAGTGGAATATGTTTCTCATGCTTTCAACCACAGAGGTGAAGAGTATTCATTGCTTGAATGAAAGAGAAAAGAGTTATCACAGTCTAGATCAGTTTCAAAGCTTCCCTCTTTTGACTTTGGATTAATTGCTTTGAGCCCGTTCTTGCTCACTCTGTGTGATACTGATTTTAACTATTTCTCTTCCTTATGGCTGTTTTGAAGAGGACTTGTGTACTTCCTGTTTACTTAGGTAATATTATATCCTTCTGGAGTCTTTGATGGGGTTGAAGATAGATAGTTATAGTTTTCCTTAGCTATGATAAAAGATAAAGTAGATATAAATATTGTAACTGTAATTCTTGCTTGATACCTGTTTTGTTATATGTAATTTTACTATGTTAAAGCCTTCCTTTCTGTTTAAACAGAAAAGGGGAAATGGTGTGGGAAAAACAAACAAACAAACAAACCACACACACACACAATTTGTCGTTTGTTAAATCTTAGTAAGTATAAAAATCCTCTCCAAACCCTAAGCCTGCCACAAAACAAACAATGGAAACAATAAAATAAAAGGAAAAAGATCCACGTTCAGTTTCCAAAACAAAGTCAAAACAGAAAACCAAGAAGAGAGAGAAGTTTTAAAAAAGGAAATTATTAAAATGAAAACCCTCTGAATTTTGAGTTGATTACTGGAGGTATAAATTCCTAAGGGCCCACTAGCTAAAGAAGGCTTCAGTTTATAAGAATGACTTAAAATGAAATTTTTGCACCATAAAAATTATTGTAAGTAACACCAAGATGTGAAATCCTGGAAATAATATTTTTAGGCCATAATACAGGAAAAGGCTAACTGATGGGTCACTGTGATGCATAAAACAGGAACTATTTTCTGTATTTGAAATTATACTAGATTCAACCACAATAATTTAAATAATAATTAAAAAGGACACTGAGCTAAACATTTTTCTGTTAATGGTGAAAACTGTCCACAACTGGGACAATTTGTCTTTATTAGATAGTGTAAAATTCACTCTTATAAATCTTTAGTTAAAAGTCACTTCTGGGAATTTCTCACAATTACAGTTGCAGTATTCCAAAATAACGAAAGCACAAATTTAAACTTTAGGATCTCTTATAGCAATAAAATATTATAAAAATTCAGTTTTTCTACTAATAGAAAGATTTTACTAATCTGTACAATTGATGGAAAACACACTATTAGAGGGTTTTAACTGGTCTTGTGGAAGAATTAGTGAGAAATATTACATAGAATGGTATAAATGTGTAAACCAAAGTATGGTTTTGGAGAAAGATTTAGGTAGTGAGAGCATATAGATGAAAATGTGAGTGTACAAATAAATGAATAAACAGAGATGGATGGACAGATGGAAGAACAAATGTGTGTTGTGACTGTCTTGTGTCAGAAGCACAGATGACATATTTGTGTTTAAAATGTTACAACTCATCAAATAATTAATAGATCAAAATCTGTGTCAGTTTTGTTGGTGGAAATTCTCCAAATGTCATGATTTTGCCTGATAGCTGCCTGTTGGCAATCAGGTTGTTTAATTCCTGTTTTATTTTCTAATATCAGATCTCAGATCTGCATTACAATTCTCATCAAAATCTGCTAAAATGCAGATAACAGATGGGTAGGGGTTACAGAAGTCGGAGTCAGAGAAGGTACCTTGAAAGCCAAGACAGCACTGATACAAGCATAGGTGAGAATCTCTGAGGCTCAGGAGAGAAGTCTGATGAACCCTAGTGCTATAAGGCAGTTATAAATAAAGGTCCATCCAGGTGACAGCCCATTAGAGGGTTGATTTGAAGCAGACAACTTTTCACAAGCAGGGCACCCAAGATTCAACCTGGGGTCAGAGACAAGACTTTTTCTCTAGACCAATTTCTCTGAATAAGGCTCATCATAAGTGACTGATAACTAGTCATCATGCACCACATTAGAGCTCAAAGTCTTTTTTTCCCATAGATGAACCCATGTGTCAAAGTTGATCTGATCTATTTCCGTGTGCCATTATTTATCACCATATGTAATATTTAATATCTTGTTTGTTCAGAAGGGCTGGCAGATGGTGGTTGTTTATGTGTGTTAATAAAATAAAGAGCCTCGGGGTTGATTCTCCCACACTTTTACCCTCCGGACCAGCTCTACTGTGTTGTCCATGGGAAGTATAGGGACCACTCAGTGCTGTAGCTTGTAGGGGCAGGGACGGCTCTCAAGCTCTTCTGACCTCAGGACCAGTTCTCCTACATGCCTCAGGTGGTGTGGCCTCCGGAAGGGCATCTCTTCCTTGCCCACACCACCATGTCACAGATGAGAGGAGGGGCCAGGTCTTCCATGTTCACAACATCGAGGTTGGCTTACCCACACCTCTGCCAGCAGGATTAGCTCTATTATGCTGCCCAGGAGAGGTGTAGGGTTCATTTTCCCACCTGTTCCAACTATTAAGGGGCAGGGGCAGCTCCCTTGTCTGTTACAGGGGTAAAACAAGCATCTCTCCCCACCCACACCACCCCACGACAGACAAGCAGTAGAGATAGTTCTGCCATGCTCACAACTTTGGGTCTGGCTCACCCATATCTCCACCAACCTGGTTGGCTCTAATTGGTGCAGGGCTTGCTCTCCTGAGTGCTGTAGTTGGTGAGGGGCAAGGGTAGTGCTCTTATTCTTATGACCTCAGGGCCAGCTCTCCTACATACCTCAGGCAGAGGGGTATGGGGGGAGCATCTCTTTTGTATATATCACCATGTGGTAGGTGAGGAGCAGATCCAGATTTCCTATACTCGTGTTCTATGGCAACACACCTGTGTGTTTCTGTCCCCACCCAGTTAACAGTGCCTGCTCTGCTGTGATGCCCAGACAAGGTGCAGGGTCTGCTTTCCTGACTGTGGCAGCTGGTAAAGGCAAGGGTCAGTTCCCTCACCAGCTGGAAATCATACAGGTAAGGCAAAAGGCATCTTTCCTTGCCCCTACCACTTAGGACACTCACGGAATAATGTTCATCACTCAAGGAATTTCAGAAATCTGGAGCTGAAGTCTATACCAGCTACGCCCCTCTCACACCCTCAGGGCTGGCTCACCCATGCCCATTTCTACAAGGTCAACCCTACTGTGCTGCCCAGATGAGCATTCTTTATGTAACAAAACAAACAAACAATGGAACAACACAGAGAAGTAACTTCTGTTCATTTGCTAGAGAGTAATCCAGTGGTTGTACTGAGTTTAGAGTGACAAGGATGGCACATAAAATATGGGACATAAAAGAGATAAATGTTTTGATTTGTGAACTACATAAACAGAATATTGAATCAAAACATGAATACATTTTTAATCGTAGGCCGTTAGTAAGTGTGTGACTCATCCATAACTCCTGGATTAGTCAGGACAAACATCAGAATCATTTCTATCTGTCTCATAAATTGTATCAGCTCCTTCTTCATTGCAAGTTGACCTTTGCAAGCTTAGGACACTCAGGGAATAATGCTCATCACTCAAGGATTTTCCCAAAATCTGGAGCTGAAGTCAAGTTCAAGTGTAGTGCAATATTTCCTGCTCCTTCCTCTGCCACTGCACACCACTGCTGGTTTCCTCGACATCCAGGGGATGCTCAACTGTCCCTATTCTTAGGACACACAATGGCTCCTTTTAGTTTATTTATTTATTTCTGTATATCTCTTTCCTTGGCATCTCAATACATTTACACCATAAAAGCAATCAGAAGTTGTAACTTTCCCACACTGAGCCAAGAAAGATAAACATCTCACCCTAAGGTTACAGAGGGTGAACACAGAAGTATAACATGTTTTCTCAATGTCTGTGCCAAGTAGCAACTCAAAAGAATTATCATTAAGGATGAGGTTTTTATTGCATTAATATGTAGATCTACAAAAATGTATCATAAAACATGTTTTTACTTCTTATCATTAAGATTTTTTTCTGCTTTGTTTAGGTATTATTTTAGACTCAACCATTTTCATATGTTACTTTTGAACAGAGGAAGATTAAGAAAATATCTATTTCGATTATATTTTTTTGA
Organism: Dicrostonyx torquatus; assembly: GCA_028555095.1. Classification (NCBI taxonomy): domain Eukaryota; kingdom Metazoa; phylum Chordata; class Mammalia; order Rodentia; family Cricetidae; genus Dicrostonyx; species Dicrostonyx torquatus. The sequence goes on from JAQHUG010000020.1 coordinate 9,745,322, forward strand.
CCCACATTTTTCCAGTTCAGTCAACAATTTGATTTTTTTAAAAATGCATGCTTTTGTGATATATTATTTTAAGATGTGTTACACTTGTTTATGATGTGGAATATTTGTTTAATTATGCAATAATATATTGCATTCTTTTATGCTGCATTTGTTTAACTCTGTAAAGCTGTGTTACATAGCCTGCCTAAAACACCTGATTGGTCTAATAAAGACATGAATGGCCAATAGTAATGCAGGAGAAAGGAGAGGCAGGGCTTATAGGCAGGGAGAGTAAAAAGGAGGAAAAATCTAGAAAAGAGAGTGAAAGCGAGGAACGAAGGAGAAGAGGACACCAGGGATTAGCCAGCCAGCCACAAAACCAGCCACATAATAAGAAAGAAAGAAAGATATATAGAATAAAGAAAGGTTAAAACATATCCAGAGACAAAATGTTGTTCAAGAGAAACAGGATAATTTAAGCTGTCTAGAAACGAGTCAAGGTAAGGCTTGGCATTCATATGAAAGAGATATTCTCCATGTATTTATTTGAGAGCTGGGTGGTGGGCCCCAAATGAGGGAAAAAACAATAAATTACACATACTTACTTTAGTTTTATTATAAAAAGAAAGACAAACAAACAAAAATTAGATATTTCTCAAGCAGTTGGGATGTTTGCAAATAAAACATCCAGAAACACCCTATAGGTTTAAAGGATCTTTTTTTTTAAGGATTAATAAAAGGGTTATTTATTTAAAGGAAAAACTTACAGATCATTGTCCTAGACAACAGCCCTCTACATGACCAGGAAAAGCGTCTGTCAGCCTGAAGCAGAGTCTGAAGCATGAGAGGTAGCACAGGGCTACCTCTGCTTTTTCAAGCCAAAGAACCCACACCCAAGTGGGCTGGTATCTTAAAGGCTATTGTCTGAAGGAACAGAAGGAGCTCCCCTTTTGTTTAAGTAAGAGAGTTCTAAACCTACTACAAAATTATAAACAATAAGAACAAATATCCTATTCTAACTAGCTTAAGTCTTGTATAATAAATAACTTGGCCATGTCATGAGAGAAAAGTAACTACATTTATTTAGTCTTCAACCCCATCGAAGATCCGAGAAGGGAAATGATGTTACTTGAGTAATTAGCAAGTGCAATCAAGCAACTTTCAAAACATGCAACAAATCACAGAGACAACAGGTTACCTGGGCAATCATCCAAAGTCACGTTTGCAGTGTTGAAACAACTAACTTTGCCTAAGGCCTAGAATAACTGACAGATTATTTTTAAAGACAAGAAATATTTTAAAACTTTCTTACCCTCTCTTAGCAAGATATGACAGCTTTGCTTATCCATTTTCAGATATTATGCATTTTGTCAGTAGTTGAGGCATGGGCAGTTCCTTGCCCAAGGCCGGTTTTGCCAAGAAGAAGACCAGATCCAAGTGGAGTGTCTTTGGTGCTCAACAATCTCTCGGGAATAGATCAGTGTTGCCAGGAGAGATTGTGTCTCACTACCACAGAAATCTAAATTAGATTAAATGTATTTTCTACAGCTCTTTGAAGAGGTTGAATATTATCTATTTATACAGAATATAATCTCTATTTACCTAAAAAACCTGATTAGTCTAACTATAAATATGACAAACATAGAAGACTATTGATCTATAATACTTAATACCCATCTAACTTAAAGACTAAGACAGTAAACAACTGTGTAATAAATGATGACAATGACCTCCAAATGTAAACAGTGTACAAGTATCTTGATCAAAGGTAGAAATGTACACTGCAATATGATATTATATATATATATATATAGATACATAAACAATATATAAATATCTTAATCAGAGGTAGAAATGTACATTGCAATATGGTAAATATATATCAATACATAAAAGTGTTTTAAACAGAGGTAGAAGCATGCATTCATATAATATTCAATATAATTTAACTTTGTATCCATTGTTGAACATTATCTATATAACTGATATATATGTCTGTATATCTTGAAAATCTAACTAACATGACTACAAGCTTGATTATTATAGATCACCATCTATTAACCTATATTTCTTAATTATACATTATATTTTTAAATGAGCTGCGTAAACACAGTACATAAACATAAAGCATAAACATAATAATCAAGAGCAGATATATACCTATAACAAAACTGACCTCAAATTTTTCTCAGTAAACTAAGATCCATGCTGATGCAAAGTGTCCCTACAGCATATCCCTCTTTAAATGTAATAAATATTTATAAACAATATTTGGGAATGAGGGCATAGTTCTCTCCAAACTGCTTCATGCTTTTTGTTTGGTGAAGTAATTTGGGGGATCACAAACACCATTCAGGAGGTCTTGATCCATCAAACCACATTAGGCTACAGAATCCACAGGTTCTCATCCCCTATGGAAACCAAAGCAGAACCTCTTTTCCAAAGTAACATATTCTTAAACTCAAAGTTTGAAGTCAAAATATCTTTAAAGTATATATCTTCGTTTAGCATAGCAGCCTGTACAATGTAATGTCTCTCTGCGCTTAGCTCATTCACAGTCAAAAAATTAAAAAAAAACAACAATACTATACATAATCAATACTCGCTGTTTATTTTCCATCTTTATGTGGCTTATTTTTATTACTCTATTACTTTTTCTACATGTTTAATATTTATTTTATTATCTTTACTCAGTTAATCTATTGTGGTCTATACTCTTTTACATTATTAAAACTGTCTTTTTAAAGACTTTAATTCTCTTTATAAATCTCTATACCCTTTTTCTTCTCTCTCCCAAACCTATATACTTTTTTTTAAACACAGTATGTCTCATTTACAGGTCTTTATTTTTCTAAAAAAGAAAAATTTACATTTACTCCACTTGCTCCTGGCCCTCCCGCTCCTCCACTACCCAACCGCCCTCCCCCTCATTCCTTAAGATGGGACACTATACCCTGCACTATGGGAAGCCCAAGGATCTCCCCCCTCAGTCTAAGAAGATGTGCATCCATATAGAATAAGTTCCAAAAAGCCAATACATGCAGAAGAGATAGGTCCCAGTGCCATTATCGTTGGCTTCTCAGTCAGTCCCCACTGGCAGTCACATTCATAGAGTCCAGTTAGGTCATATGCTGATTCAGTCTTGGCCAACCTGGTTTTGATGAG
>JAQHUG010000020.1:9750811-9766099 GCA_028555095.1 Dicrostonyx torquatus
TCTCCTTCTTCTACCCCTATTATTCTTAGATTTGTTCTTTTCACGGTGTCCCAGATTTCCTGGATGTTTTGTGTTACGAATTTGTTGGATTTGTTGTTTTCTTCAATCAATTTATTTATTTTCTGTATTGTATCTTCATTGTCTGAGATTCTTTCTTCCATCTCTTGTATTCTGTTTGCTATACTTGTCTCTGCAGTTCCTGTTGGTTTATCCATATTTCCCATATCCAGCCATGCCTCAGTTTGTGTTTTCTTCATTGCCTCCATTTCAGTTTTCAGGTCTTGAACTGTTTCCTTTTCCTGTTTGATTGCTGTTACTTGGCTTTCTAGGGTATCTTTGATGTATTTATTCATTTCTTATAACTTTTTGTTAGTCTTATAACTTCTCATCTCTTTCTTTAAAGGAGTTTTTCATTTCTTTAATGGTCTACTATCACTTTCGTAAAGCTATGTTTAAAGTCGATTTTTTTCTACTTCTGTATTAGTTTACTCAGATCTTCTTGTTGCATAATTGCTAGATTCTGGTGTTGTTATGTTGCTTTTCAGGTTGTTAGAGGAACTTTTGATTGGCGCCTGCCCATCTCTTCCTCTCCAGGTAGGTCAACTAATAGTAGATAGTGGTCACTTGCTTGGTCTGAGTGGTTTGCTCTGGTCCACTCCAGTCGGATGGATCTGAAGCCGTGGTGCTCACCAAGGACCAGTGGCCATCCAAGGGGCGGGCTTCTCTGCTGGAGCCCTGCAGGTTATACTGGACCCACCCTTTTCCAAGGCCACAGCCCTGATGCAGGCCAAGTTCCGCGGGGAACCATGCTCCTGTCAAAGGGGAGTGCCGCCCAGGGACACTCTCGGGTGTGGAACACAGAAAAGCCAGGGAAAGTGGAGAGTGAGCCTCCCAATCGAGCAGCGTGCCTAGGGGTCTAGGACTTGGTCTTACCACTCCTGTTGGGCAGATCTGAAGCCGTGTCGCTCACCAAGGACTAGCTGCCATCAAAACTCGGTTTAAAGGGTCTTTAACTTATCATCATCCTCTTTACAATTAAAGTTTTTTCCTTGAATATTATAGAATATTAAGGATCGTGATCCTTTATTTTAGTCACAATATTTTTTACCTATATTTTTATTTTCGATGTTTATTCTTCTTCTCATTGTCTTCTAAGCAACAAATGATTCAGAATGACCTGAACTGTGGACTGCAATATAAAATCCCATAGTGAGCAGGTGAAAAATTGCAATGTTGTGTTCTTTAAATTTAAAGAAGTTGTAAGGTCAAAGATTAGGTTCCAGCACACACTCTGCCTACTGAGGACCCTTTCTGTCTCCAAGGTTGCATCACATTGATGTGTTTTCCAGTAGTGGAAGAGGGCAGGCGTTCTCACACATTTCAGTTACAGGACACCTAAAGTCTTTGGGACACCAATCTCTTGTTATTTAATCATTTCCTCAAGGATTTCCAAAGAAGCCTTACTTTTGATGAATTTCAATATTTGGTGGAATCACAAGTATCAAGCATATTATATCACCCAGAGCTCCATTTTTCTAATAATAGCATATTTTTTCCATCTTACCTTGATTAGAAACTGATCTCATGAGTTAATTCTTCAGTTAGAACTTGAATATTTCTCTTTTCTTTCTTACTTTTCCAGTTAACATTGACAAATATCATGAGCACCACAAGAATGCCATGAAGTAGAATTTGTGAGCTCATGTTTGTTCTTCACTAAATACAGTTTGTCTTCTTTCATGCTCAATTCTGTGTCTTCAAGAAGTTAAAGTTGATTATCTTATCTCTCTACTTACTGTGTATTGATAGTCCACCCTACCATAATGTTTATATTTTGTTCTTTATATCATTTCTTTTCTCAAAGAAACAGCATTGCTTTCGTGACAACTCCCATTTTTCTTAATGTCAGTATGAAAAGGCATATCTAGGCCACTGGAAAAGACACATACTCCATATGGTAGTTGATTGAAAACATTACCATGTCACATCTTCAGTCTTAAGAGCTCACAATCTAATTGTAGAAATATCAAGATATAAAAATAGCTCCAGGATAAAAAAAATATACCTTCAGAGACACGTTGTAATTACAAATGACGCCCAAGGGATGGCCTGACTTATCGCAGGCAGGGGAACAATGTAAGAAGGGCTGGGCACAGTGGAATTTGATGTGTCTCAGAATTTTATTGGATTTTGCCAGAAGGCATGAGATGTTTGGGGAACAGAATGGATGCGACAAGTTCATACCAAAGTTACATTCCAATTTGAGGTTAATGACAGGTTTGAAGAATCATGAACAGACTAGTGTGACAGGAAAATAAAGTAGGGTAAATAACTGTCTGCAGTGAGATATTTGTCTAAAAGTTTACGCATTTGCAATAGAAGAGGGAGAAAAAAATGTAATATGTTTTAGTTTAATCATATCAATCAACTGAAGGAGAAACAGAAGCTCATCATTCCCCATTACTAATATGTGTTTACAGACAGAATCACAATCAAGGACAGACTCTCTCCCAGGTAGATTTGCTTTCACACAAGTGAGCACAGGCCAGGCACAGAAGGACACTTAGGTCAGTGGGAAAAATTTTTTCCTTGACTCTGGAACATTGCTTGAAGTAAGTGGAGATGAATGAACGATTGGAATCATGTAAGAATCTATTTATAGAATTTGTTGGGCTTTGAGAGTGAAATGTCCTGCATAGGCTCATGTGTTTGAGCAGTTGATTTGACTCTGTTTTTTAGGAAGTTTGTGGTTCCTTGTAGCTTGATCATAAAGCACCTGAGTGTGCCCAAGGCCCTAATTTCCACCACGAAATGACACCAAAAGAATAGCAATCTTAACATAGGCAGATATGCAGAAACTTTTTTCACCTTTTAACTTCAACTATTCCAAATAAAGTAAAGCCCTATACACTATGTCTCTTGTCTTACAGACAAACATATTCTTTGATGCAATATCCTATTTTATTACTACTCAAATGTTCTGCTTCTACTATTACCTTTCACCCAGAAACTTCATATTCCCATTTAAGCAGATGCAGAGTGTGGGCCATGCATCTCTTCACAGGTACATGTAAAAACCTCCAAAAGAAGAGAATTTGGGTCCGATTGACTTTTCTAACTTCTATAATCTTAAAATTTTTATTTGTTATACACTTCATTTACAGTAAACACACTGAAGAACTCTGAGTACTTAGGTTCCTAGTCTGTGTGTACCAGACCCCCTCTTGTTATCTAGAAACATTATTCAAGCTCTATTACCTGTCTAGAAACATGGCTATCTTGTCAACAATAAAATGCAAGTTTTCTGTAATGTTTTGAAAAATGTTCTCATGGGATTAAGTGCTTTCTCCTACCAGTAATGAGTGAAGATTAATTTTTAAGTGTTTCACTATTTAATAACGTATTATTAATTTTTATGAAGCATTATCTTTATGGGACATATTATGATAATTACACATAGGAACAATGTAATGTTTTGATCAGAGTTGTTAACATTTCAAATCCTTAAATAAGTATTTATAAAATCTTGACATGTATGTAAACATGATAACGATGGTTCCTTAAGTTCAATAATCAATATGAACATGAACTCAACTTTTATAGCAGGGAAAACTTTTAACTACATAACATGAAGTAGAAATAGGAAGAGATATGTATATTATTATAATTTAGTGAAGTCAATAAAATTAATTGATGGTATTAGCAATTAACATTGTTATGTTCTAACCATATTTTTCCTAATTAGTAAACTTACAGTTTTTCATCTTTAATATATGGTTGTGATAAAAGCAAACAATATTAATTGAACAGATTTTTCAGCATAAATGAAATGTTTACATTTAAATATAATACTGTAAATCATAAATATATAAAATGACTGCATGTATATTAAAATCGAACAAAAATATTTAAGGAATATTTAATCAATGGTGCCTGAATTCTGACTTTGGAAATAAATATTTTCGTGTTATGGTTGAATGATTTAATCACTGATTTTCTTCTCTAGTTATAATCTAGTTATCTGTTTGATGTTTTGCTGTTTATAGTTAAACATTCTATTTATGAGTGTTTCAGTGTATTAACCTAGTAGCTTTTGATCACTGTAGTGTTGTTTCCAATAATCTAAGAAAGAAAAGGTATTATTTTCTCCAGTGGTATAATGTCTTTAATGTGCTCCACTACATATCTTCTCACCCACACGTGTGTATACAACTTGAATTGCTCTCAGCTTACTCAAACACTCAGGCACTACAAGCAGAAGGGAAACTTAAAGAAGCAATTTCATGGGAGGCGTGGTGATGAGAAATAAGTGTTAAAAAATGACTAATATAATCCATGTATGTAAAAAACTATTAAAGAATAAAAATAACTATAAGAAGTAGAAAATATAAATCAGTTGTAGTAGGGGTGAAAATGGTGATATCTAATTCAGGGATTCGTTTGCATTTTCCTTCAGAGTTGAAGTCCAGATCCAGCAGGTAGAGAAATTGGAGAGATACAGAGTTGGTGCAGCTAAACACACAGGAGACTTACCTGAGGGGAGAATGCTCTGTCTTAACTTTTCTCTTATCCCTTCTTTGAAACAACTAAGACAAAAAAATAGTTCCTGTAAGAAGAAATTACCTTAACACAGTAAGAACTCATGTTAGTTTTTTTAAAAGGCCACAAATAGTTAAATATTTTCCTTTGCATTATTTCTCCCATTATAGCATCTTCACCCTAAAGCAATGATTCATATTTTATTGGTCAACTATGCTTTAATCAATCCAAGAATATTTCAGTCAGTGTCGTTGGTATTGTCAGGTAGCTGTCTGTAGTTTCAGTGTAGCAGATTCCTGTCCTGTTTCCACTCTCGAAAACCTTAAACAACTGTTCTAACTATCAATTATTCTTCTGTGTTTTTTCTTTACATGCAATAGGATCATTTAATTTACTTTCACAATTGTTTTCTTTCAATTATATACAAAACCTATGATTAATTTTCTAAGCTACATTAGCGAGGAACTCAAACCTAACATTTGATGTAGGGGCACAATTGCCTTCTTTGATCATCAGCCTGTTTTCTCACAGGTAAAATTCTTGAAACTTTCTTTTTCTCATTTTCCATCCTCAGCATGTCTTACATCTAACAAAAGGGAGGGTGACTTCTAGCTTCATTTTTATCTTGCATGTATTTCTTATTGGAGCAATTCGCAGAATAACCCAGGCCATTTCCCTAAGCAGCTTTACTAACTGCACTAGCCACCCGTATCTTTAAATCATTGATCCATCTACGTGTCATTGCCCTATAAAATATCATCTTCATTATTATCTGAAAAGAAATTACCCAATGAGGAGTATGATTTTCTCATGAAATAATCACACTATACTAGATACAGTGAGAGTCTTTCACATAGTAATCACACTTTGCCAGGGAACAGGATAGCAGAAGGCAGAAGGCACAGAAAAAGCAGGGGACATTATGGAGACAATCCACCATCTGGAGCTCTGCCTCTCCCAAGTGTACTCGTCGGAGCTTTGCTCTACTATCTGGTGAGCTGTAGGCTCCATTGCTACCTGGAGCTCCTCCAACATAACCACTGTCACTTCAGACACTGGAAATTCTTTCTGGATCTCCCATGATCTCCATTGCAATTTATTCACCTTTCCAGCAAAGTACATTTTAAAATACCTTGGCCGATTTCTCATTAGTTGCTTTTTGCTTAGTGTAACAGTATTTATTTTTGCTCATCCATTCAATGTTTCCCCCTTTAATCATATGTATGTTTCTACAAAATTTATTGATATTTTAGAGTCTAGGGTGTCTGAGCACGTAGACATTCATTCACCATTAGAAAGAAGAGAGCAGTTCTTCGGCATCGGATGAATTTGATCTGCAAAAACAGTAAAATGCTTTATAAGAAACATATTTAAGACATGGATCCATAGTTGTTATTGAGTTCATCTAGACCACAAATAATTTTTAATTGTTTCAATCAAATCTAGAATTAGGATACATTGACTTTAACCAAAATATAAAGAGAAGCTTCATGGAAAGCCATTTATGTGACTGATCCTTAATGGCCTCAATGGGGTACTAATGCCAATCAAATATTTCTAAATTTGTTTGCATCCCTTCCTTAAGTTTTAATATTATTTTATGAAAATCACAACATACTATCATAGCATATAGTAGCCATCCTGCAAGAACTAAGCAAACTTTTTTAAGTATTGATACCATTACGAATAGCTGTGTGACTTTGGCCAGCTACTTAACTTCCCATAGCTTCATTTATCTTCAAAGTGAAAATGCAAGGACCTTGTCCTTTCTAGAGTCATGATGAAGATGAATGAGGTAAGATATGGGCCACACTCAGCACAGTAGAAGATACATATCAAGAACATAAAACAGTGTAGATAATTACCTTGACAACTACTATCAGGTTTAATTTCTATGTGACATTTAAATACTAGAATCCATGGTGGACCTTACAGAAGCAACAAGGTAAAAATCCAGGTCTCCACTGGTGTAAACAGTTGTAATATGTCAAATATGTATGAGGATGAACTATTTTGTAGCACATGAATTAACTTATCACAATTGTCTTCTTTGTCACTCTACAAATGAGCTATGATACCATTCTCAGAGTCCTAGGTCAGTGGGTTCATAACTCAATAAATTGTTTATTTCATAGATGCTTACTGCATGCACTCACACCATTTGTTTCTACACCACAGAGAAGGGACAGAGATAAGATGAGTAGGAAGGAGAAATAGTGGGAGAGAGGAATGAAGATTAAAATTAAACTAGTTTCATACTACTTGCTTTATGTTTTTAATCTAAGTACATAGAATGAAGGCACTATTTCCCAAGATGTTATTTGCACACAGAGAGCAAAGTAGTCAGCAGGGTCCAAGGAAAGGGATAGGCTTGGACATAGTCCTGTAGCCATTTAGAAAATTTGATCTACAGACAAATGGAAAACCCAGCCTGAGAACTGATGTCCCAAGAAGTGACTATAGATACCACTCCCAGGTTGCAGATTTATCTTTTATGTACATTTTAACATCTTGTTATGATTTCAAATAAAGCTCAGAAAAAAAAAGAAATTCTAAAACACATGGACAAATTAGTTACCTGAACTATTCAATGGAGCAAAACAGTTCAACTCCATTTAAACTCCATGCAGGATATATTTATATGTGGATATGTAGAAATGTAAAGGAGAATGCTAAGATATTTGTAAAAATTTGTGCATATTATATATAATATATACCACATATATGACTTTATAATAATGCACCTCAAATGATAATTGTTACTTTCTCTGATATTAATTACCAGTGCTACTACTCCAAAACATTACTAAAATTCTTCAGCTTAGTGATAGCAGAGATATGGGCACAGACCATCCTTTAACTTGAACCTTTGGCTCAGGACCACTCTATGTGCTTTCTATACCCTTCACTGATTGTTTCGCCTCTCACAGCATCCAGACATTTTCGAGGCTCAGAGGGAGGGCATTATTACAAGTGTTTCCAGGCTCAATAGTTAACACATTTCCAAGGGAAAATCTGAAGGCACACAGACCTCATTAGCGGGTGTATTTGCAATGCATGGCAGTGTTTATTTCTCCTTCCTTTCACAGAAGTATCTTTAAATGTGTCTCTGCTGGGGATGTTTGGTCAATGCCTTCAGGAAAAACGTCTGGCTCACAATTTCCATGAAGCTCACTCTGCAGCTGCAGTGACAGGGTTTTCGGGGCTAGTGAAGGAAAGATTTGAAGTCCTTTTTCCTTTGAAGGCTCAATCTGAATAAGCAGAAATAGCTTGTTTATGGGCATCCCCCATTAATCTTTCCTGTTCCATTCATCTAAAATGCTCCGTCCTCTTCAGAATATTACATTTGATTGCCCATTGCCCACCTAAAGCCATAGTTTACTTTCTAAAATGCACTCAAGATGGTTGTTCCTTTGAATGTGCTTTTTGCTTTTGAGATCTCCTTCTCTCAATGTACAAAGGGAGGTGAAAGACCTGTGGCCTTTACTCCTTACCGAAGTAATTTCTTGGTTTACATTCCTATAGCCTCTGTAGTCTTCCTTTCCACCTATATCTTATTCAGTCGTTTGGAAAGACTGAATTGATTCTTGATCTTAAAAAGAAATTAGCATGGAAAAAACGTTAAAAAAAAAAACAAGTAAATAAAATGACAACCTGAGATAAGGCACAAACCAAGGAAAACATGAGTTTATTGTCTCCCCTCTAAAACTTTATTATCTGGTCTGCAATGTGATAAACACTTAATGCAAATGGTGTTCAGTTATTATATGTCTTATTTTTTTAATCAGGAAAGCCAGAAATTTTTAACTTCGTGTTTAAAATCTATAGTTTTCAACTGCATGGCTGAAAACCCTGATCAGGCTAAGCCTCAACAAAGCAAGCTTTCAATGATTGGTGTTTACATGTAGGCTTAGCACCAGAAGCAGTCTACAAAGAATAATAGCACCGTTCATCTCACCCGTTTCTGACAGGCCTTTTAGTGCAACTTAATTACGTTGCTTTTTGTCTGTAAACTCTGCTCAAGGTTCTGGTGATCTTAGAACAGCTCCTTTAAGTGTGATGAAAAGAGTATTGAAGGTTTCTTCTTCTGATTATTTCACAGACTAACATAGCACTTGTTTCTGCTAGCAGCTCCCCAAAATTATTTTCAATAAACGAAACAGTCTTTATTTTTTTCCATTTTATAAAGTGTAGATTAAACATTAATTAGTCATAGCTAAGTTCTGCTGTTTTCCTTTCACAGTGATCTTTTTACAGCTAGAGCTTAAACAACACAAATAAACTTGTATAATGTGTGAACAATGGCACAGCCTTGTGTTTAATAAAGGGGAGGATGCCTGGCTGAGTCAATCTGAACTGTTTTGCAATGATTTCATGCTGAGCAATTATTTCTATTTTCCGTAAAAGGTGGAAGTTTTAAAGGCATGAGACAGTGTGTATTTTTACAGCTAGGAAAAAAAAATCTTATTAAATGGTTATGGTTTTCTGGGTTTCATTTCTTCTCCTCCAAACACAGAAAATTGAAAGTGGTCAAACTAAATGTCTCCTGACCGCAGTAGCTTCCACACTTTGTGGTCAGCAGTGTCAATTCGTGTCATTTTTGTTTACTATTATTGGCTTGTCAAGAGCTCCATATCTCCAAAAATAATTGAAAATGAAAACAAACTTTTGTATGTGTGCCTTTTCTCCCCAGCAATGTGTCAGCCTGGGAAAAATACTCTGTGAGGAGAAAGTGGATGTGACATATAATTGTTGCTGTTATCCGGCTGTTACTGACATTACAAGCCAAACCTTCCTTGGAGACACAAAACCAATTTTGACGTGACACTCAGAAAAGTCACCACTAGTACTTTGCAAATAGTTCAAGGTCACGGAAATTTCATCCTAGACTCTTTCAGGTAAGCCGCTGGAGGACATTTCTTCTAAGGGAGAGCTGTGTTTGTATTGATTTTTGCAAATTGTAGGCTTAAAGTCTAACAAAGGAAAAGCTATTGAGAGAAAAAAATACTAAGTACAAAATCAATGCTTTTGCATTGTGATTTTGAAAAGCAATTCCCAACAAAGATTATGTAAGAGAAAAGTCAAAATTCCACCTAGAGCTTTCAAACATGCAAAGAGGAATAGATAAACTCCATAGGATGCTTTTAAAGAACACTTGGTAAAGTATTTCAGTTTTCTTATTTAAATATGCAAATTGTCTCTTAAAATGAAGCTAATTTAATGTGCCCTATCTAGCATGTGCAGTGTGCTTCAGAAGCCACCTTCTCCTACATTGTAACTTTCAGTATCCAGTCACCGGCACATTTCCTAAGAATACTCTACTGATTTTTCTTCCGCTGAGTAATTGTTGAGTTATTGGTGAATTTACTTGTCAGTCATTTCTTAGCTAATGCAATCTCTTCGCCTTTCCTTCTAGTCTTTGAATTCCCTTATCAAACAGAAACGTTTTAAAGTAGATCAGTCTTCTAAGAAAACATCATGAGTATTTCAAGCCCCCAGTAACCTGCTATTGAGGATGACTTGGTTAATAATCTAAAATACACTGACCAGCAGGTAAAATGGTATTCTTACCCAAACCCTGAGCTAGTGCAGGCTCCTGCTACACTAGTATCAATGTTCTGTTCTTCTTTTCATCCTACCGAGAAATGTGTTCTTACTCGTGTGGACAGGATTGGTAATGATTAGACTAGATTTCTGAAACAAAATATATCCCTGGGAAAAGTATTCCTTTGGGAAGCCTTGATCTCTTTTCTATAGTCTTCTTCATGCTTGTATTTTTATAATCATCTTATTACTGCAGAGTTTAGGGCAAAAAGCAGGTTACATTTAAATTGTAATATTTGAGACTCACAGTCACAATCACAGGTATTTCAAAGACAGACATTTTTGTGTTTCAAAACAATTTGATTCATATCAAAGTTGTATAGATACAATAGTCAACGTCTCCACACAGCCATACCTTACACTTCCTTCCTTAGGAGCTAGTCTAGTTAATTTGCCTGATCCTCTCCTCCACATGTTTTCCCCAAACACCACACCTAGTCTGAGTCCTACATAGAGTGCCCTGGTGTAGTATGGCCACCTCTGCCTGCATCTAAACCAACCTCTAGGCCTCCGCCAGTACCTATCATGTTCCAGCCTCTCTACCAAGCCAGCTTCTGAATGCCCTTCTGCAGAGCCTGCCTGCAGAGTTTCCCCTCCCTGAGTGACAGACTATCCCCCACTTCCTGTGTATTTATTTATCTCCTTCCCTCCCCTAATTAGAACACCCAGTTTTTCCATTTCTCCAACAGATTACTTTCACCTTGCTAGTGCCCCTGGTGCTCTCCCGTGCCCTGGCCACTACAATGGTCTGTTTTTACTCTCTTCGTTTCTATAGTTACTCCACATTTCAAAATTTGGAACTAGGAGCCTCAGATAAGAGAGAAAATGAACTGACGTCTTTCTGTGCCTGGGTAACTTAAGTCAATGATCTTTCCTAGTTACATTCATTTGCCTGAATATTTTGTGATTTCACTTTTTTTGTACAATGGAATAGTATTCCTTAATGTATATATGTACCACATTTTCACTTTCAGTTTGTCAGTTAAAGGACATCTATGCTGTAACCATTTTTATTTAAATGTAGTAGAATTTTTTTTTTTATTTTGGAACTGGGTATGCCAGAGTTTGGTGCATATATATTCAGGATAGTATAAGTTTTGGTTAGATGTTCCTTTGTTTAAAATCAAGTGCCTTACTTTATTTCTTCTGATTAGCTTTAGTTTGAAGTCTATTTTGTTGAGGCTGTTTTTTTTTGTTGTTGTTGTTGTTGTTTTTTTTTTTTCCGAGACAAGGTTTCTCTGTAGCTTTGGAGCCTGTCCTGGAACTAGGTCTTATAGACCAGGCTGGTCTCGAACTCACAAAGATTCGCCTGCCTCTGCCACCCAAGTGCTGGGATTAAAGGCGTGCGCCACCACCGCCCGTGAAGTCTATTTTGTCAGATATTAAGATAAGGATTTCTGATTACTTCTTCTCACACTTTTGAAATTCTCTTGCTCATCATTTTACTCCTATGATATCTATGGGTCACAACAATGACCATCATGACTAAATAACTCTAAGTACACAGTATTGACAGTATACCTTGGCCATACCAATGACTCTCTAGTTGGACACTAGAACCACTCAATGATAGGAAAATTATTCCTGGTATTAGAAACCTGGCAAATTAACTAAGGTTAATAACATTATGGATCTTGGAGGACAACTTAAGATGTCAAGTTTATTAAATCAGTTTTATCCCTAACTTTAATCTTAGTATTTGTCCTTTTACCACAGATGAATGTAGTTTTTACCCCTCACCCTCTCCCTCAGCAAAACTTTTCTTTGCAAAAGATGGAAACCATTAAAGAAGACCATAGCAAATCAAAATATAGGTTTGTGGAGCCCAATCCCAACTGGTACATCTACAATATAACTTACACGCATCAGTCTTAGGTATCATTATGGAAGAAGGAACATAAAGATTTTAAGAGCAAGAGGTTTAGGGACTGTGCTCTGAGATTGTGCTTCCTAAGGAATTTTAGAAGCCACACACATCAATTTTCACCGATATCACTGCCAAAACATGAGCTGAAGAAGGATGACGCCAAAAGATATGATAAGGAGCATGAGTTAAATCATGAAAATGTATGCACAAAGTAAAATTATGTATAATTATCAGGTCATATATATGCATTTAGGAATGTTACATATTTATATGCCTATTCATACGTATATGTTTAAATTTGTACATATATGTATGTACATATGTATATGCATATAGATATGTATTTAGCAACAATTAATGAAAAAAGAGGCCATGAATAATGAGAGTGAAGAAGTATATGTTAAAGAGTTGTAAGAAGGAAAGGGAAGAGAGGAATTATCTATTCATAGTACACACTTAAAAATTTAAAGAAATGATTAAAATACAAAGTTATAGAGATACATATGTAGATGCTACTCTCATGGGCACTCTGCAAACAAAGTTTTACAATTTTATGTTACGACTGAATCCAGAAAGACATTAATAAATTAATCAGACATTGACTGTATGTGAGATTTAACATTACATTTTATTTTCGCTGAGTAAGAAAATAATTAAGTTTTCTTCTCTACCAAACACATGACCAAATTACAGTTATAATAGTGATTTATTGAATATTTCTTACAGAGTAAAGCTAATTATCCTAGGTCTTTAAAAATGTTTACTTCTAATAATCATTGTAATCTTGGAAAAGCTTAAAAATTCCAGTACCACAAAAGGAGAGTTTGTACCAAAGTGGAAAAGAGAAGAAGAAGAAAGGAAGGAATGAAGGAAGAAGAAAGGAAGGACGGAAGCAAATGTTTGCATCAATATTATTAATGAATCTTAGAATAGTCAATGATCATTTTATCTTTAATCAGACATCTATATGGTTATAATTATTTATAGAAAAATTGGGAGACAAAAGTTCATCTGTTACTAGGAGAATAGACATGCTTGATTCAGGTAGGTTGAGATGGCTACCTTTTTATAATAAAGAAAACTATGAAGTTGTGAAAGTTAGAATATGAGATAAGTTTGAAATGAAGAAACGAATAAAAAGGATAAGCAAACAAAAACGAACATGATTTTTGCATTGAAATATTAAAGTATCTCAACCACTTCTCTACAACATACTGTACACAATAAGACTTTTATCTTTTATCATCTCAACTGAGTAAATTTAATTCTTCAATCATTATACACAGACACCCACATTATAGAATCATCTAAATAAAAACTAACATAATAAAAAATAAAGTCATATTACTTGGATATTTGATCACAATTCCACCTAAATGTTCTGGAGAACTGTGGTATAATTTGATCATTATTTCTTTAGACTTAGAAAAACATGTAGTATTTGTGAGTTCTGAGAGGTAAGGGAAAATTATATGTGAAATGCAGCCTGGTTCTTGATAAGAATGGTAATGATTGAGTGTTAAATTTTTTCCATCTCTGTGGAAACAGGAAGGTCAAACTTTTGCTTGAAGTCAGACTTCTTAAGTTTCTGTTAGATGTCACATATTGTCTTCTCTTGTAGTGTAAATACACTAAAGCATAAATGACACAGAAACAAACACATCTAAGCTCAAGAAAAAAATTCTACACAAGTTAAAAGGGCTGTTTTTCCATGTCAGAGAAGTCTGTAGGCTCTAGGGTAGAACCTGCTTTCATTAGTTTTCTAAATTTTATGCTGTTAACTCTAAGCCTTCAAGTGTTTGCTTTTAAACCCAAAGACCTGCGCTGCTCTCAACCTTGTTTAAAGAATCCCCTCTGTGAAATGAGCAGTAGCAAATAGAGCAGTAGAAAACCGGTCCAAGTACTGAGAATAAGAAACTGAGATTTCAGCCCCAAATATTTCACCTGTATTAACCACTTGCCATCTGAGTTCCGGTAACACTGCAAAAGATGATGTACGAACAATGTAAGAACTGGAGGATGGGGGGGTACATTGAAGTGCTCTCTTCTCTACATTATGTGACTGTCACACTCTCAACTCCAGGCAGCTGTAGTTATGCACACAAACTCTACATAAGATCAAGTTAGGCAAAGTTTTGGAGTAGATGCTCTCCAAGTCTGTAACTTATTTTTTCTATTTTTTATAGTTCCTATGTTTTCTCTAAACCTCTTTATCCATAATGACCCGAAGCCAAAGTAAATGGCATAGTGTATACAATTATATATCTTTCAGTTACTTTGCAAGATAAATGAAAATATACTCATATTTTATATAATCGTTCTAATTTCCCAGACCCATAAAGGTCCTTACCCTTAAAACACCCTCCCCAATATAAAAAAGAGAAGAAAACTCATAGAATGATAGGAGCGATTGGTATCTGACTCAAAGGTTAGTATTTAGGAGAATAAGATCAGAACAGAAACATCTGGTGTACTAATGACCTGGATTCACCTATCAGTGTAAGAATGATTGATTATTAACATGAAGTTGCAATTGTGCTAATTTAATTTTGTTCACTCTCAATTCCAAATTATAGTTTTTGTCTGATACTAACATAATATATAAGATCATACTAAGTACAATAACAAAACAATTTCATTTTCTTGCCATTCTGGAAACTGAACATTCGGTTTCAACCCTTATTTTGGTTTGGTTTATTCTGGGTCATCTCCCATTGGATTACAGGTTGGCACTTTTCTACATGTTTGGGGATATCTTTCATATTTGTTAGCCTTACAGTTACATCCTTGTGTGTTTGAATTTACTCTTATATAAAATGTACTTAATAGGACGCTCTAATGTAAAAAAAAATAAAAAGACATTTTAGAAATCCTGGTAAAACTATGGTATAACATGGACAACTGTCATCAGCATTTTGATCTACAGTAGATATTATTATTAAATATGAATTCATCAACTATGGTTAAATTTTGGTATTTCTTGAACAATATTTGCTTATATAACAAAATTTCAAGACAATGTTTTGAAGAACATAACTGTTTCTCCCACAGATCTGGTAATTTGGAAGCCAGGATCAAGATTCCATCTCTGGTGAGAAGTTTCTGGTTGTTTTACTAGATGCATGAGAATAGAAAAGACAGAGTCCCTCCACAAAGCCTCATTTTAATGATGGTATTAATCCAGCCAGAAGGGCAGAGACTCAGAACCTATACATCTTCTATTAGGTTAAAGCTCCCAGATTGTAACCTTGAGAAAAGCATTCTTTTATTGCTTTTAT
>JAQHUG010000020.1:9767450-9780046 GCA_028555095.1 Dicrostonyx torquatus
TTTATTATACAGGATTGTTTTGGCTAGCCTGGATTTTGGGGGGGAAAGCAGACCAGAGCAATGGCATATTCTAGCAATTTCTAGTCAAGTGATAGTTATAATTACTTCTGCAGTGGTTATATGTTGTAGGAGGCTGCTTGGACACTTGTTCATTTCCAGACTTCCCTAACTTCCAAAATAACTACATAGAAACTGTATTTATTAAATCACAGCTTGCTTCATTAGCTCTAGCTTCTCATTGGCTAACTCTTACATCATAATTTAACCCACTTCTAGTAGTCTGTATATTGCTACCTGGCTGTAGTTTCCTGCGTAAAATTTCCTCTGCCTACATGGCTTCTGACTTTAGCTTCTTTCTCTCAGTATTCAGTTTAGTTTTCACCAGCTACCTAAATTCTGCCTTGCACAGGCCTAAGACAGTTTCTTTATTCATTAACCAATAAAAGCAACACATAGTCAGAAGGACCTCCCATACCTGTTTTATTTTCAAATATGTGCACACCCCAATTGACCTTCATGTTTAGGGCTTTAGTATAGATGATAGACAGATATTTCTTATATCTACAAAAGTAAAATAATTTCTACTTAAAAGTTGTCTAAATTGATAGAACTTTGCAAAAGGTTAAATTATATTAGTTTTAAAAGTAGTCATTGCTAGCTTCAAACTTTTCATTTAGGAACAAAACTTCTTTCTTATACAACTAATGAACTGTTGAACTAACACCATGTTTGAAGAATAATAAACACTTTATAGTTTCCAAACACTAAATGTGTTAAGAAAATATATACCTTACATTTTTAATAACAAATTATTAATGTAAATATTTTTCAACTTTTCAAAGAAGAAAAAAAATGTCAGAAATTAAAAAAAAAACTACTGCTATGTTAAATTTACAACATGAAATACTATGGTATGTTCAAAGATCTCTCAAATTGACAGTGATTTTA
The DNA here is from genome assembly GCA_028555095.1 of Dicrostonyx torquatus. NCBI lineage: Eukaryota > Metazoa > Chordata > Mammalia > Rodentia > Cricetidae > Dicrostonyx > Dicrostonyx torquatus. The sequence continues at coordinate 9,768,399 of JAQHUG010000020.1, forward strand.
GATTTTGCGCATCACAATGGAGATAAGACTAAAGATGTAGTTTGAGGAAAGAGTCTAAGATTTTGGACAATAGGCACCATGATTATAATTCTCAAGAAAAATAAGTTAGAAGGAGCTGAAGTTACATCATAGCTGCTTTTCAAAAATTACTGAGAAAACATTAAGAGTATAGATTAAAATGATTAAAATGGTGAGTCCCTACTTCTCAGAGCCAATAGATTTACTATGACCAAGAAATGAGGGAAGAATTGGCAGATATTTCTTTGGATTAGGGTCTCTGATAGCTAGGACATAAGTCCTGTGAACTCTTTCTATATATCTGTGTATATAAAATTCTAAATGGAAATGACTTCCCCAATTTGTCCATGGGAAATGAAGTAGAAGACTTCACACTTACCTATGCTGCTTAACTTACTTGGAGAAGAGAAAGAGAGAGAACACAGATAGATAGATAGATAGATAGATAGATAGATAGATAGATAGATAGATAGATAGATAGATAGATAGAGACATAGATAGATAGATAGATAGATAGATAGATAGATAGATAGATAGATAGATAGATAGATAGAGACATAGAGACATAGAGACATAGAGACATAGAGACATAGAGACATAGAGACATAGAGACATAGAGACATAGACATAGATAGAGACATAAAGAGATATGTTGGAGGAGGGGCTGCTTGTTTGTCCTGGCCACTCAGAAACAAAATAACCACACAGAAACTATATTAATTAACATATGAATTTACATATGAATTTAACCCATTTCTATTAATCTGCATATTGACACGTGGTAGTGGCTTACCAGCTAAGTTTTGGCAGTATGTCTTGTTCTGGTGGCAGATCCATGGTGTCTCTCTGGCTCTGCTTTTTTCCTCCTAGAATTCAGTTCCATCTTCCCCACCTACCCAAGTTTTGCCCTAGCAACATGCCTGGGCAGCTTCTTTATTCATTAACCAATGAAAACAGCACATAGACAGAAGGACCTCCCACACCATCCCCCCATTTCCCTTTCAAATTATAACAGATTTTATCATGGCTTAACCTATTATGAATAATATAATAAGGTAATAGCCTGATTATTATATATATTTACAGTTTATGATCTAAATTTTATGCATTAAAATCAATAAAATACCATTATTTAATCTTTGAAAATTATTTTCACAATAAAAAAAAAGCAAGCAACAATGAATGAACAAATAAACAGATTATCAGTTGCCTGAATGTAAACTTTCTGTTTTAAGTACTGCATCTGGAGCTGAATTTAGTCAAAGTAAGAATGTTGCCTTGTATCTACTTGCTTAAATTCTAGAAAAAGTCTTAGAAAGTTATTTGTATCTCCATATATGTAGAAATATCACTTACATCTTTCAGTCAGTTGAGGAAAATTCTTATAGAAATTTGCATCACTTAAAATGGTTACTATTACAATGGTTTTCTATTTGTAAGGAAAATAACAAGTTTTAGATGTGAAAATCATCTTTGGAACAACAGCAAAATCAGTACAGTGTTTATTGTGCCAGCAAAACTTTCACAGGACTTCCCAGGTTACCTAGAAATGTTTTACCCAAAGGATAAAGAATTCAGACATCTAGAAGTGGGCATTTAATTTTATTTTCTTAAAGTATGAAAGGAAACAGTGCACCAGAGCTTTTATACCGTGAATATCTAACTCCCTTGTGCTTATGTTTTTAAAGGAGGAAAAATTATTTCAATGAAACCCTGTCTCGAAAAACCAAAAAAAAAAAATATATATATATATATATATAAATTATAATGAAAAAAGACTTAAAAAATAACATGCCAAAAGCAAAGCAAGTGTTAAAAACCACCAAAAAAAAGTAATTAAATGAAAGGTAATATAAACCAACAGAAATAAAGAAAAGAGAACACCAGAAGGTGTTCAAAGACAACAAGCATTTATAGTGAGAGGGCAGAAATGGGGAGTAGACATTGTAAAAGAATATATGAAAATAAACAAGAGGAAAGCAAGCATGCACAACAAATGCATGACATTAAAGAAATGTAAGAAGTAATTGAGTCATTTTGAAGCTTTGTAAAAATATTTCAAAATAAAAATAGTGAATTATCACAAAAAAAAAATTGTTGTATTCACACAGATTGGTATGGTCAGATGTAATCTAGTCTTTCTTTCTGCTTGTGATACGAGAGGTCATATCTCAGAGTAAAATGGAAATATCTGTGTCTCTGCCTGACACATTCCATTACATTTCTGAGAATGATTTTCCTAAGTAGTTATGAGTATGACACAGTTAATTTAGCAAACACAATAGTTTTTTCCAATACCATTAGACCTCTATGAAAATGCTAAACATGTTTCCCAAAAGAAAACATTTTAAGATGGAGATATAATTAAAATTTTAAACCAAATTTATCTCAGTTGAATAATAAATCATCTAGAACGTTATTTATTTTCTTTATTTTCATCTGATATAATAAAAAAATCTAAGGAAAGGATATGTACTTCTAGTATATATTTATTCTTGTGTTATATAGACATAAGCTTTAGTAGTCAAAGGCTGTGTGGCCTTTACATAATACTAAAGAAAGGTATTATGTTTTAATAAAATGAAACCACATCAAATCTCTTAAGTGTAGCCTACAAGATTCTAAGCAAAGTCGTCCAGTTTCAATCTAATGTCATTTTGTGTCATACGTGAAGATAAATGTAGTGATTAAGGGACATGAGGACCACATACTTTTGGGTGAATAAAATGATATTTTAATCCTTTTACTTCAGATGACATCTAAATTTCCTCTAGTGCTACCTTAGAGAATTTCATAAGAAATTAATAAATGTTACATATACAAAGAAAAAAGCACCTAAAATTGTTCATTTAATTAAATATTTTGATAATCTATGTGTATGTGAGTATATATAATTCTATTATATGAAATATTAATTTTTATTTATTTTTGGTTCAAGTGAAGTAAATGTTCCAAAATTTATATTAACAAAATTAATAAAGACAAGTTTAAAAATCACTTAATATCTATCAAGCTTTCATTCATTTCCAATTATTTTCTAAAGCAAATGCTTTTAGCTATTTTTGAAATACTCAAGCTTTAGAAACCACTTTCTTTTAACCTATATAGAGGTATTGCAAAACCAAATTACTGATTCCTTATTGTTATTTAGTAGCATTAACTTAGTATGATAGATTGGTACTTAACTTAGAAAAATTGTAAAAAATCACCCTGAAGTTTGTGTTTTTTATTCCAATAAGAAGTAAACTCAGACGGCTGGAGACGTGGATTAGAGGTTCAGTGTACTAGTTGTTCTTACAGAAGCCCTGTGCTTGGTTCCCAGCATTCTCCTGGCAGCTCACAACCTAACAGCTTACAACCATGTGCAATTCTAATTCCACATCTGATACCTTCTTCTGGCTTCCATGAGGCACTGCATGCTGAACATACATATATAGTCAGGAAAACACTGATACACATAATAAATAAAGGAAATAATTCAATGCAAATGATTGCTTCAAAAGAAGATGCCAAAACTGTTGTCTTTTTTTTTACTTCTTACTTCAACCTCTATAAAATACATGTATAGAATTTATATCACCATATTTTCTAATATTTATTTTCTGATTTTAAGCACTTTATGAGACATCCATGGTTGAATCAAAAAAGGAACAGTGCATCTTTTATAATTGAAAATATATAAATATTGAGACACATAGATCTGACACCCCATTTTTATAATATTTGCTTATGTACCATTGGGGATTGTGATAATAATTTTTAAATTACCCCCTGTTAAACCATTAAAAAAATGTTATATACATAACTTACAGTGGATCTCATAATTGTATTTAATAATTCACTTAATTGATTTTTGTACTATTACTTTTTGTTACAGTATTTTTAGAATATTTTGCTTTCTGCAGTTTTCATGTTTGTCTATTTATTTATTACTAAGAAAAATTATTTTTAAATTTTATGGCATATTGATTACTGTACTTTAACTTTTATATTAAGAAGTTTCCTTCATATTATCCTCTTGTCCTGAAAATTAACCATTCTTTTTCTCTCAGAGAGATAATAAAATGTTGAGTGACAATAGTTGGCTGATGTGAGAGTTCCCACTGTATGCTGTAAATATGTTTTATTACCATTGGTTAATAGAGCGCATTTTTGGCCTATGGAAGGCTAGGATATAGCTAGGTGGGAAAACTAAACTGAATATAGGGAGAAAGAAGGCAGAGTCAGGTAGCCACCTGCAGCCACCAAGGACACAAGATGTGAAATAACAAAGCAAAAGCCTCGTGGCAAAAATATAAAAAAAAAACAAACACAGAAATAGGTTAATTTAAGATGTAGGAGTTAGCTTATAAGAAGCCTGAGCTAATAGGCCAAAGAGTATGTGATTAATATTAAGCCTCAGAGTGATTATTTCATAAGCGGCTTTGGGAACAGGCTGGCAGAGAAAAACCGGTCCAGGGGTACCAGTAGGACTGAGACTACGTCTAGCTACAGTTGGTTGAGCAGTTAAAAGGATTTGCAGCTCCTGTAGAGGACCCACATTCAGTTCCCAGCACCTACATGATGGTAACTCACAACCATTATAATTTCCAGGGATGGGAATGGTGCTCTCTTCTGACCTCCCCTTGCACCTTCACACAGCCATGGTGCACATAGATACATGCTGATGAAAGAAAAAAAAGTAAAATAGTTCAGTGTTTAGAAATGAGGACAATGGACTTTTAATGTTCTCTTTAGTTATCAGACTTTTGTTGTTCTCGTTGTTGTTTCTTTTATTTTTCAAGAAATTATAATAGGAGGAACCTTAAAAAAAGGCAAATTGAAAAAGCCCTGAAAACATGCGTAAAAGTAACTTTATAAGGACTGAGCAGTTTACATTTAGGAAGAAATTAAGTATTCACTTATAAATAAAAGTGTGCAATGACAATTAGTGAAAAAAGAGTCCAGGCCATCGTCTTGAAGGAGAGTAGAGAAGGGTATATCAGAGGGTTGAATGGAGGAGAGGGGAGGAAGAAATGTAATTAAATTAAAATTGCAAAAAGTAAATGAATAAATTCAAAAATTCTTAAAATGTCTGTATTCCATCTAGATGTGGTAACGTACACAGGTATTCTCATCATTATTGAGGCAAGAGCATAACTAAAGAACATGAAAGACTACATGTAAGTTTGAGATCAGTCTCAGCTATGTAAGACTCTGTCTCACATGGTAGCATGGATAAAAATCTCTGTTCTAACAAGAATAGTGACTAATAAGTTTATTATTTTTATTTGTTATATTTTACATATTACAATACATATAATATGAAATATTTCATTATTATTAAAGTTATACCTCTTCATGGAAAATATTTTCTAAGGTTTGGGCTTGACTAATGTATGTAAATTTATATTTTGCCTCTTCTATTTATTACAAAAATTGTTTCTAAATTAAATTTTCAATAAGATATGGAAATATATAGTTTCATATAAAATGTAAGCATCTATAATGTTGTATCTAAGTTATTTCTGTTTTAGCTGCAATATGTCAGCTGCATATTACGTTTCTTTTCTTCCCTAAATATAAGGTCTCTTACCTCTCAATGGATATATGTTTCATGGTGTGGGTTTTTTGTTGTTTTATAATGTAATATTTTGGCAACTGGCCTGATGTTGGTACTCCAACATAATGAACTTCATATTCATGAATAATCCCACCTGTACTTTCTCAAGCTATGTAGATTTTGTTAATTATATGTCTCAATACAATAAAAAGACTCAATATGAAAAAAATCCATTTAATGTCAAACTAGTTCACAAGACATTTCGGGATCATGTGATTTGACCGAGAAAACATTTTGAAATATACGAAAAAAATTCTGTGATGCAGAGGTCAGAATGTTGTGTTGTAAAGGACTACTCAAACCTAAAGTACCTAGTATCAGCATTTCGGTGTTCATTATGTGGCATAATTTGTGGGCATGCATGTGAACAATTTTTAATAAAATAACAAAAAGAAAACAGTGGCTATGAGTTTGTAGTTCTTTCTGTCCTACACGCAATTCTTGGCTGAACCAAATATATAGCCAAACATGACCGTTTGATGAGCAAGCTATCAGTGTTGGGTTCATTACTAGAAATTTCCAAAGTGGTTGTAAAAGGGAGAATTTTTTCCTGTCATTCAGTCCTGAGATCCATTATGGATGCACCAGCCTCAAGATGAAGTGGCCTATGAGACCAGAGACATTTAACAGGACACCAAAGAGAAGCCACTGAGAGCAAAGTTTCAGGGATTTGTTTAAAAGTAATTTATTTTTGGCTTCATGCCATCTTTGAGAAACTTTCCCCAGGCAATTAATAGTAGAAATTTTTATTATCAGTTTCCCAGTCTTTGGCCTCTCTGGGAATCAGATATCTAGTCTCATGTAGCCTAAGGCTGCCTTTGTGGCTTCTTCCAGGAGCAGTGGTCCATGTTTGCTGTTAAAGCCACAGAGCTAATCCTCTGATTGGAGTTGTTTTCCCCGATAGACATCAATTCCTAGACTAAATTATACATTCCCATTATTCATCTTCCTCACTAATGTTCTTTGCCTTAAATTGTTTCAAATAACTTGCATACCCAACCTCATTTTTTTGATGGAGAATGTCATTTATATCTTGAATTTTCTTCAGTACATATACTCTGACACTGTGTATCAGAGCAAACTGCATTTCATTAGAGTGTCTTCAGAAGGATATCTGTAAGAGGCTAGTCAATAGCCAGAGAAGTTACATTAGAGTGTCTTCAGAAGGATATCTGTAAGAGGCTAGTTAATAGCCAGAGAAGTACATGTCTCTCCTACTGCATTATGAACAACAAGAAAAGTTCCTTTTGATTATTTACTATACTTTTTTCTTTTGCCTGTCACTTTCTTAACAACTTCTACCTTGAAGTAGCATCTTTAAGAATACCTTTGTAGGGAGCTGGAGAAATGACTCAGTGGTAAAGAGAAAATAGTGCCTTCAAGGTGCTACTTCAGTTTGATGCGATTACACAGTGTCTAGTCTCCCAGTACACATAAACTTGCAAGTACACACACACACACACACACACACACACACACATATATATATATATATATATATAATATACATTTTTAAAAAAACTTTAAAACTACACTTTTAGCTAGAGTACTACAAAAGAACAGTAACAACAAAATACCACCAACAATTTTTTTTCTGAAAGAAAATAGCTTCTCTCTTACATACATACCAGAATTCAAAAGACTGATTCAATCACATGTAAGGCAGTGTTCTTCTAAAATTCCTAGAGTAGGTTTTATTTTCCACAATATTTCAATATGTTTTAAAATATAACACAAAACAAAAGCATATATTATTATTTTAAAACAGATATTCAGAGAGGAAAGATTGAGGAAAATATATCTACCGACTGCAATGTCTTGTTGTTTGGACCTTTCTATGGGGAATGCATCGTGAGTATTGACTGTAAGCTACAGCAGGGTCAGCGAGTCTACTCATTCCAGACACACCTGTCAGGCAGACTCTATGTAGATGGTCCAGATCAACAATTTGCAATTTGCAAATGGAAAGGCAGGGATACTGAGCATCAAGTTGAAATTTCAGGGACTGAGAAATTTCAAGAATTGCCCAGAGCTGCATCTGAGGACCTCAATTACATGCAGCAACAACAACAGCAACAAAGGGCTTTGGGCAATGAGCAAACAAATGATCACTCAAGACCTAGGCTACCTGATCATCAGCATTTCTCTTTGTCTCTCTTGATGTTGAGTGTTGAGTGTCAGGAGATTAGCAGGAAATGAAATCCAGGCTTTCCAATATGATGCAAAACTAAAGAATTAAAGGGAGTAAAGCCTTCTGACACTGAAAGACTCATCATAGTGAGTCAGAGATGTAGGCTCCACCATGGTACTCAATGTTATTCTAACTACTTGGCTACTGCAGATGTGTTATTGACATTAAGTACTAAATGATTCCTTCACAATATAGGTGTACAATACACACAAATCACACATGCACACATAGAGGAAGGAAGGAGATAGAAACACAGATAAAAGTTGAGAGATGAGAGGGCAAAGAGGCACAGAGTTTTTGTGAGAGGGCCTTTGCAATAAAATGCATATATGTTATTTGTATCTTTGGAGCGGCATGACTATTCCCACATTACAGACTAAATACATAACACCCACAACAGAGTGTGACCTGTTTGCCAAGTTATTTGATGACATGTGAGAGTTTGACTTCACTTCTGTTTTACTCCAAGCATACCATTTTAAGCATGTCTACAGATAGGTACATTTTAAGCAATGTGTAAAATTATCATGTGTTTCGAAAGAGATAAATCTTATGAGCACTGATCGACTCATTTAATATACAAACATTAGAGAGACACTTTATCTGCATTTGATATGCTTAACATGAATGTTTTCATCAGAATTCATACTTGTTCCATGTCACACCTGGACATTAACCAAAAAGAAAATGGAGAATACTGCAAGATCTAAAATTAAGTGAACTTGTGGATGTGCTCACTTTAATTAGGGTTTTTAATTAGAACCTATCTTGTTTAAACTACAATAAAATAGGATTCATTTGATAAAATAATATTTTAAAACATTGGAAATTAATAATACCTTTCAATAGAAGGTGCACATTTCATATAATGGATGGTTCATGGTTATCTAATTCAATTTTGATTTTAAGAATGTGTCTCATCATGTCTTGTACTGCCTAAGATTCACTATTCTTACAGAGGACACAGATTTGCTTTCCAGGACCCACCTCAGGTAACTCACAACAGTCTGCAACTCTAGTTCTAATCCCAGATACTCTAGTTCTAGTTGTAGTCACTAACACTCTCTTCCAATCTCTATGGTTTCCTGCAAACATGCAATACACACAAACTCATGCAGGTCTACATACATATGCATGAGCATTACTCTTTGTTACAATGGAATTTCTATCCCAGAGAAGAAGAACAAATAATAGAAATAATCAAATAACATGCAATATTAAAAAGGAAAATGTGGATTTCGATAAGGAGATATAAATTTTTAAGACTAGATTGAGGTTTTAATATGAGGTCAAGAAAAAGTTCACTGGTTGTCATGAAATACTGAAATGGAGTAGGAATAGGGATGGATTCATAAAATAGTGCTTCAAGTGAGCAGGAACAAGTGAAAGGTCCTAAGTAATTTTGATATGCTTGGTCTACAGAGGAAAAACAGAAGAGAAATGGAGATGAAGAGACTTGAGAAAAATTGCAGGCAATTATGCAGATAAGTTGTCTAAAGACATTGTTCCTAGAGGTCATTGAGAAAGGAGACCTGCAACTTGACTAATGTCTGAATAAAAAAAAAAAATTCCTTGTGTGTAGTTAATGGCGTGATTTGAGGTGAGAATGAATGTTAAGAAATCAATTGAAATATTTCACATGAGAGAGATGATAGTTTGATCTGTAGAATGCTGATGTGGCTAATAAGAGCACTATATCAAACTTAGAGAAAATTTAAACTGAGATCATGATGGTTAATTGTTAATGATCAATTGTATACGGCCTTGTCATAACCTAAGAAAAATCCTCCAAAGCTACCCATGAGGGATTGTTAGCTTCTGAGTGTGCTTGTGGGGGATTACATTGATTAATTTCATTAACACTAAAAGTGGGTGGCATGTTTCCATAGACTTGGTTTATGTATATATAAAAGGAGAAAAGTAGGATCTTTCATCTTTTGAAAATGATCACACTCATCCTGTGATTTAACATCTAGCAATGTGTGTTTTCAAGTTGCTTCTCTACCTATAAATCAGTCTCAAAGAACAATGGTCATGCTTGATCAATGTTTTCTAGAAGTTAAACATTTAGGGAACAACTGAATTAAACCACTGCAGAAGGCTTTTGGAGTTTATTCCTCTATCTATGACCTTGGCTTTGCAGTTCATCCACAGTCTCTCTCAATTCAGTAGATCATTAAAGATGCTGTCCTGCTCTCTGCTGTGTTTGTATACACTCTTTTGTAGAAATAACATGACTTTAGATCTTTAATCTTAGTTTTACAGCCTGACAGCTTTGAAATTGCAGCAGAAAAGTTCACCCCGAGAGATAAATCAGCATATCATCTGCATGAAGAAGACAATGCATCATTACAGTGAATAAGAGAAGCAAACAGGGCAGAGATGCTGGAGAAAGAATAATGATACAATCAATGAAACCAAAGCAAAAATATCAACAAAGTAGCATAAGATCTTGTTCGGGAAACACACACACGCACGCGTGAATGCATGCACTCACACAAAGAGAGAAACAGGTACACAGATATACATTCTTAAGGTCTTGAAAATTTCAATATACCTTGAGTCTGAAATTACAATAGGGTTATAAAGAAAAGTAAACAGTATATATACGATACATAGTTCATATAATAACATACAGAGAAAATATTCATGTAATAAATATAATGAATTATTTGAAGGACCTATGTCAATTTGGTGTTTAGGTTATACTTTAATTTATTTGATTCCCATGTCTACATGAGTGTAATATAAGAAATACAATTAAGTGCATAAATAAGAAGGAAGACACAAAATAACAACCTCTTCAAAAGTAGATAGATTTTATGAAATTGAGGAAGATCTACAAACTCTTACAAAGAATAAAGTGGCCATGGAAAATGTTTTTAATGAGTAAGAGATCTCTTAAAGTCATCACAGAACACAGAGTGAAATAAACAGAATAAAATTTTTGTGTTTCTACCTTTATGCCTGATGTGGGATTCCCCTCTATATGTTATTAATATGCTTTGTTGCCATGGTTATTAAAGAAGCTGTTTCAGCCAATGGCATAGTAGAATAAAGCCAGGCAGGAAATCTGAGCAGAGATAAATAGAGAAAGTAGGCAGAGTAGAGAAGATGCAATGTAGCTGCCCAAGGAGAAGAACACACCAGCTGGAATCTTACCGGTAGTCCATAGCCTCGTGTTAATACACAGATATAATAAGTGGAGTAATATACGATGTAAGAGCTAGCTAGAAATATGCTTCTGCTCTTAGTCAAACAGTATTGTAATTAATATAGTTTCTGTGTGATTACTCATGTCTGAGTGGCCAGGAAATGAAAGAGCAGTGTCTGTCTACATATGGCCCTTGGGTTTGTAAAAATACAGCAGAAGAATTAATATGAACTGTATGAACTGAAACAAGCAGATCTAATGATGGTGAGGTCAGGAGAAGATATGATAGCCATAAAAGTTGTCAACTGAGAGTGATTTTAATCATTCTCAAACAAATGCAAGGCAGTGTAATATATCTGAGCAATGAAATAAATTATTCTTCTTGTCTTCTTTTATTTTAGTTCTCAGACAGTCACAAGACCACAAAAATAATTAGTGAATAGCAGTAGAAAAGCAGACTAAACTAAGACTGCTGTTGGGTACAATGTGATTGCCACACAGTAAACAGGTTTTAAAACCACGATATATGTGAAGAAATTTTATTCGTGTCAACAAATGCTACCTTCAGCAAATGCTAATACCTAGACAACCAATTAATATAGTGACAGAAAATTGAATTTAAAGAAAATAGTTTTCTATTTCCATCCATTTGCATGCAAAATTCAAGATGTCATTGTTTTTTT
>JAQHUG010000020.1:9786527-9804059 GCA_028555095.1 Dicrostonyx torquatus
TGAGAATGAGACTGGGTGATTGGTCCTGGAGATCAGAGATAGTGGCAAATATCTGCCATGTGAAGGGGATGAATTAATTAAGACAACTCGAGAAAAGGTGAAACCAACCAAGAAGTATGTAGTTACCCATTTAAATTTGCAAAAGTGACTAAAGAAAATGTCCCCCTTATTCCCTCCTTCTAGCTTACTCTCTTAAATACAAATCTTGGAGAATCCTGATGGCAAGAACTCCCAGGATTTCCCCAGTTGACAACTGGAAAGCAAACTGAGAAAGATGTTCATCCCGGCACAAGATGATACATTCTTCGACTACAGATGTAGCCAATACAGAGGATAGAAAAGAAAGGGCCTTGGAAATCCCACTGGAAAAGCTCATTCTAGAAAGTAGTCTAGGCTTCATCAGAGAATACTCCTTGTGCTCAGGCTACAGAAACTAATGTGCCTGCTCAATTTGGTTCCACATAGCTCTGGGATAGTGGTTACTGCAGGCTGTCTTTACTGTGGTCTTGTGCATGTTCCACCATTTTAGCTTTTAGATATAAAGGATAAGAAACGACAACATATTTCTTTCATTTTCTGTGTTCAAATCCTGAACTTGAGGGTATATCTCATGAACTGGGCAGAAAGCTTTTACTATAATCAAGACTTGTGACATGACAAGACTCTTCTCCCCTTAGAAATAAGTTATTATTACCAGAACATAGGAAGGAGAGTTAACAATATTTCATAGCATGTAAGGTGACCAGTGTATCTCTGACTTTCTAAGAAGGTCCTGATGTGATTGTACCCTGTATTCAATAATTGGGTCAGTATAATGTAGTAAAATTGCCAATGTGACTCTTGTTATAAAAGATAATGAGTCAGAAATGAAGACAGGACTCAGAGTTTAAAACACTTGCTGCTATCCCACAGGATCAAGTTTGCTTCCTGGCTCACCCATGGCTAGCAGTTCACAACCATGTGAAACTTAAGGTCCAAGAGACCTATGCTCCTTTTCTGGTCTCTACAGGCACTAACACAGACACACAGACACACCACACACACACACACACACACACACACACACACACTAAAAATAATGTATTTTTTTTATAAAGAGCCAGTATGAGTCATTGTTTTGGAATCCTGACACACAGACTACAGTCCAGGTGGAGCTGCTCTACCAGCACATAAATCAGAATGGGAATCAAGAGAGAACTCCCATCGCACCTTAACACACTGCAAGAGTACGGAAGAAAGCACTGTAGCATTAGACTACTAAATGCAGGCTTCTGTTGCCTTGGTTTCACTAGCATAACCTAGACCACAGCTTCTTAAAAGGGGTCTATTCAACATATTCTTCCCATTCACGAAAATTTCACAGTATCTCAGGTGTATAAAGTAAAAGATATGTATTTAAATCAAACATTTACTGAAAATCAACAATAAAGAAATTATAACAACTTAAGTATGCATATGGTTTTAGCAGTTATTAAATATAGCAAATTTGCATTCTAATGAGATGGAGGTGCTTATTTGTTTTCACATAAATAGCTAAGTCTTAAGTGAATATTTGATACTTCAGGGTAGAGAGTATCTTCAACATTTTGAGGAATAATTAATATTTTGATTTTATAATTATCAGTGTTGAGAATGGGGCTTCTAACATTCAATTTTTTTATTTAATATTTCATTATTTTAAGAAGCTCAAGTGATCAATTAAAATTGCAGTATTAACATCGAACATTCTAACAAATTTCAATACAAAGATACAATAATTTGACACATGCTGAGGAATGACAACAGGAAAATATTGTCTTTGTTTTCCATAATTAATTAAATCATTGTGTTTCTATAACACCATAAGATGTAGTTCATTGTGCTTGATAATATAACAATAGTCTGGCATCTGAGCTTAAGTATTTGAAGCAATGTGCATATAAATTGTCTGATGACAGCAAGAACAATACAAAGTGGGCATAATCAGAACCAAATTGTGGAGATATCAAGAACAGCCAGAAACACCTGAAAGTCACATTTCAATCTCCATTTTGTTTTCAATCAACAGTGAAAAACTTTTTACTGATGTCAAATGCTTTCCAATGCCCCATATTCATTTATGAGCCCATTGTGAGCTTACTATCTGCTTAAGGAGTTGGAACCAGAACTACATTACAGCATTACCACTAACCTCCATCTCCTTTCACATTGTAGCAAGACACAGATGCCGTGAAGAAGGACAGGCAGACTAAGTCCTAATTCTTGAACCCCAGCTGGTGGTACTCCTTTGAGGATTTATGAGATACCTTTGGGACCTAGTTCCCACCTGGCACACATAGATGACCAAGATGATGAACCTTGAAGGGCATAACACAGCTATACTATATATTTGTATGTTTCCTAGGTCAAATCCTTAGAACTTAGAGGCCATTGTGACATTGGGAGAGGAAGTAAAAGATATTTATTGGCAAATAAAACAAACGATTAACTGATATCTCATAAAATATAAAATATACATTTTCAAAAACAAAGTTTTTGCATCAAAACTATACAACAATAGGCTATTAACTTGGTAAAAGACTTAAACAAATTTGGAAGAGAAATAATGAATTGGTTAAATTTAGTCTTTGATCGCAATTACAACACATGAATAATAAATGGTTCAATCAATAGCTGACTCAATTACTGCTCCCTACGTTCTCAGATATAAAACCTATATAAATGAATGAATGAATGAATGAATGAATGAAATTTATGCTGTGACAATGCTGAAGCATGCATGGGTAGTTCATATAGAGCGGTTCTGTTGAACTTGTCCATATTGGGTTCCATGGTAGAAGTTGATGAGGATGGCTGATCAGGTCTCTTCCTCAAGAAGGTACCAGATCTCATTACAGATGGCTATGGGCCACCATGTGGTTGCTGGGAATTGTACTCAGGACCTTTAAAAAGCAGGCAAAGCTCTTACCTACTGAGCTTTCTGTGTAAAACCAATATTCTTGTAAAAAAACATGGGTGCAGATTAAAAGGAGATTAGCTCTATGGATCAGGGATATGTTATAAACAGCACTGAAATTTTGTAAAATTATAACTTCGAAAAACAAATTTTATCATCTTATTAACACAGTTGATAATCTGGAACACATTTCGATTTGTTCTATTTTGTAGAGGCAGATGACACCAAGACTTTATGTACAACCCCCAGCAGGATCTTTGTTATTAATATAATCACATTTTCCACTGTTTTGTTCCTAAAGAAAGTTAACATTCACAACCATCCTGATCATCATTTCTATAGGAGCTTGTTGTGGTGTTCCTGTGAAATGTTGCACACGATCTCTAGTGTTTTGTTGCTTGAGTACTTATCCATGCTGATAGTACTTATCTACGCTGGTAGTGCTCTTTAGGAAGGTTCTTAAACCTTTCATCTCTAGAACCTAGTTGTCACATGTAGATCACAAGGGGCCAGTTTTTAGGAATATATGCCAGCCTTGTATCCATATAGATCCCAAGTCCCTTACCTTCTAAAGTACTAGGAGCCTTAGCTGAATGCTCAGTCATTACAGATGAATCTGCCCAAGCTACCAGGCTATCCCTGCTATCGTAGTATTTGTCCTGGAAGACTGTGAACCTTCCATTAAGTTGTTCTGTTATGTATTTTGTAACAAAGATGAGAAAAGTAAGGAATGCACAGTTGTTATCTTTCCAGGAAGATAAAATGGGGAGTTTATATCCAGTCTTTTTTGAATTGATATTGATTTATATTTCTTTTTTTAAGATTTATTTATTTATTGTGTATACAGTGTTCTGTCTGCATGTATCCATGCAGGCCAGAAGAGGGAACCAGATCTCATTACAGATGGCTGTGAGCCACCATGTGGTTGCTGGGAATTGAACTCAGGACCCTTGGAAGAACTGTCAGTGGTCTTAATTTCTGAGCCATCTCTCCAGCCCCTGATTTATATATCTTGAATGAGGCTAAGAAAGGATTAGATTTTTGTTAAAAGATAGTTTGGTTAACAAATAGGCATGACAGAAGGAAATATTAAATATACATCTACTTTTTAAAAAGAAAATAGAAAAAAACCAAAGGTGATGATAGAAGTACAGAATAAAAGCAGTTACTTTATTTTCATAGAGGAAACATTATGAAAAGCAATCAAAAACTTCAAGTCAATTTTCATCCCTTGGAAAAAGAGAAACCCCACGCAGGCTCTTACCACATCCTGAATTTTTTGAAAAGAGACTACTGGGAAAGTTCAGTATCTTTAAATACAACTTTTCTCTTTAAAGACTCCATTTATGCTCCAGTACGCTTTTAATTTAAACTTAACTTGAAACACCTAAGCTACAGAAATTAATTCATTTGCAATGAAATTTTTATATATTTTATCTTACTAATTTTAATCACTTTCTTGCAATGAACATCCCACCATTAGATTAAAGAAACCACTCAAATACTTGGCCAAAACCTATGCATCTCAGTAAATTTCTATACAGTTGGAATGGCTGTTCTGTAGCCATGGAGGTTTTCGCAGAGTTTTGTACATGTATTATCAATTACTTTCTCGTGGATTTACCCACCATGTGTACACAAATTCTATGATGGAACTGAAACAAGGAAAAACAATGAGCTCTATATCTTCTTACATGGCTTGTTTCCCCTGCCCTTCCATTACTTCCTCATCACACAATATTGTCCTTTCTTGGTCTTCTTTATAAATGTTATGATTTGTTCACAAAGCTATTTACACATATACACTAATACATTATAGGCTACGACACACAAGTGAGACAGAACATGGTGATTTTTACCTTCTGAGTTCAAGTGACTTTGCTTAATATCACACATCCCAAGTCTATATATCTCTACAAATTTCATTTTTTCTTTTAAGGATACCCTTTCTAATTTGTGTATGTATCACATTTCCTTTATCCCTTATTCTCCTGATAGATTTATTTTCTACTTAACATATAATATAAAAATTAATGTTGTTTAAGCTAATAATGAAGACAACTACCTGTGTAAAAATTATCTGAGGGGAGATCAAGTCTTTAACTTTAGTCTGTTTAATATTAATTACTTCTATTAGTCATACAAAAATTAAACTAAGAGCTTGGACCTCAGAAAGTTACCCTCTCAGATCTCAAAGGCACTGAACTTTCAATTTGACTAACTGACAAATAAAGCATGTTGTCACACTATATGGAAAGTTGCCTTATAAGAAACAAATTAACATGACACATAAAAATGTGTCAAAGGTAGAGCCTTTTCCTGTCATGCTTATAGAAATATTATCATTAAAGATTTCCAAATGAAGAGAAGATGAAAGCTAGTCAGTTTTAGAGGCTAAAACACTCAGCAAATCCATGGGCGCCACCCCAAGTAGTTCTGGACATTTTCCTATTCTTCAAGATATTTGCCAGGTTCTACAAAGAGTTTTGGTTTTGACAGTTGGCAGAGATCAGTGATGGAGTTCTTCCAGCACACAGAATCTCTTTCACCCTGTGACAAATCATTACCAAGCATAAAACATTAACAGTGAGGCTTGAAAAACTCTCTTATAAAAGGTTCCAGAATGACACAGAACTGTGCTCCAAAAATCTACCTGTGCACATGCATGCACACACACACACACACACACACAAAGCATTTTCCTAAATGTTCATAAAAATTTATTTAAATAAATAGCAAGATAATATTCTAATAGGTATATTTATTTATCAGACCAAACACCTATAATGAGTGTGAGAGTAAGTAACACCATCCATACTTACTTAAAATGCATTTTCTCATTATTAGATTTTACTTCAGGCAAATGAACCAAATTATGGTCTTATTTTATCATTTCATGGAGAGAACAGAGACATGCTTCCATTTTCTCAGAACCATAAAATTCACTGTGGTATTTGGAAGGACCATGCAGAACAAACAAAATTACTGGCTTAGGTGTTGCTATCATTGTCAACTTAGGTAGGATTAGCACTGTGCTATTAAAACTGGAAAATGGTAAGGAATGCTGATAATGTCCTACTAAATTTCCAATGTAAAAGAATACACAAATAATGTATTATTTTTTAAAGAATGTCCTGTTGACTTGGCTAATTTCAGAAAGGTTAGTGTTACAGCTATGTGGGACACTGAGCAAAAGGAACCTTCCTCCAGAGAAAACACAGAAAATGCTGGTAAAATTGCAACTTTGGGTTTTTGACACCAGCTATTTTCTCTGGCGCAATTGTAGTTGTCCTTCAGATGCCCTTCAGTGAGCCTTGAAGAGTCACAGCATCTGCTCAGGTACGGGAGAGAACAATGACCTCATAACAATCAAAAGATGACTAAGTCAATAAGTAATGTTGGCAGTTTTGTCATATTAAAGACGACTACATTTTAGCCTAGACAGAGACACTTATGAAGGTGACCACAAGGCAAGTAATTGCAGATCCTAAGGCCTGATAGTAACACCTTCAGCGATAATGATGTTCTTGCCACACCCAAAGAACTTTGGAAAATGAACACTTCCTTAGTGAAACCTCTAAGTTAGAGCACTTTGTCTTTATTGAGAGGCTCTGAACATAAAATTCAGTTAAACCTTTATGACCAAACCAAGGCAACTGTAAAATAATAAGTATATTATGAAAAATCCACTGTAGGTGTGACAATTTGGTAAGCAACAATAAAAAAATAAAAGATTATCCAATGAAATCACTAGTGACTCTAGAATAAAGTATATTTTTGGGTATCTAAGAATTATTAAGGGTTGTGTCCTGTAGGCTGACTACATACTGCCCTTTGCTGTATGTCTATTATCTACTTATGAGTGAGTACATATTATATTCCTGTTTCTGAGTTTGGGTTACCTCACTCGGGATGACTTTTTCTATCCCCATCCATTTACCTAGGTAACAAAGAGAACCCTAAGAGGGACATACATGCATCTGGAAGAGGAAAACAAACAAGAACTCCTGACTAAATTTGAAGTATGGAGGACAGAAAGGAGGGTGAAAGAGGGGGGTGGAAAGGGAGTAGGGAAAATTTATAGCACATTCCTATCCAAACAATTAAAATGAGAAGAATTTAATTTTAAAATAAGAACTATTAAGGGAATCCAGAACACAAGCACATTCCGTGATTCAAACATCCATTAATTTTGTGGATATAATTATCTTACAATATGATTTCACAGAAATATGAACACACATATCAATATATTGTTTCATAGGACTACAAAACTAAGCACAGCAACAAAAATGCAGGCATATTATTATACTGACAACTTACAGCTGAAATTACAACAGCCCTATGCCCATATAAGAATTTTATACGTGGTCCAGGGATACATGAGAATATTATCCAGCTTATTAAACAGAAAATACATAATATCACTATACTAGTAATCTTTATGTGGCATGCAACTCTTTTAAACTTTTAAAAGTGATATTAAATATCACAGGTATGTGAAAAATGAGGATGTGACTACTCAGTAACCAAGTATAACATCAAATTAAATAGACCCAGAAATACTCTGATACAATTGAATCAGCTAAAGCCACCGTCACATGTAAAAGATATGTATGCCTCAGTTACACTTTTTCCTTTTTAAATCACCAGCCTGGAAGGCCATTTTGGTTGATTGAGAAAATATATCTCTTTATGGAATTGTATTGTATGAAGAAACAGCATGATACTTATCAAAGAAGAAATATTTTGCAGTGCTAGTGTAGGAGATGCGTGAAAAACTATATGAACAAAAGAAAAGAAAATAATTGTCTGATGAAGGCAGCAGCTTTTACAGAGGCCACAGGTCCCCTATGAATCTAACCAAGTCCAGGTGGAATGAAGATTTTCAAATGAGGTCTGGTGTTTGTATTATTGCAAAACATACCAGGCTTTAATAGGAATGTAGGTGATATGAATAAAGTATTAGGTAAGAAAACCTCCCTGGAAACTATTGATGATGTGGACTAATAGCAACAAAATTTTATTTCAGAAAAGCCCGAAAAGACAAACTGAGAAGAAGGTTAGTCAGAAAATTTTTTATTTTATCTACACAAAATAAAAACAATACATATATCTATTGTTATAATAAAACAAAATTATAGTTATTAAAAAGAATTTCTTACAGAGATGTAGAATTCCATATCTTTAGATCTTGTTGGTTTCAAGTGATCTAAACGCTAAAGGAATCCAGAGCCATCATTTCCTTTGATACAAATAATAGTTACTGAAGAATTTTCACTGTGGATTCTATCCTGAAAGATTCTCAATAAAAACAAAAATGCCTTTAAAGAATATCCTCCTTTAATATAGGATTCTAAAACCATAGATGAGCCCAGAAGGTTATGTTTCTTCTTCCGACTCAGTACTATCAGTGACGTGAAAACCCTCAGGCAACAAATCACTGCAGCACGGTATCAAAACAGAGGGGGAAAAAGAAAAAAGTAAACACAAGGTTACACTACTTTGAAGGTCTCTTTGGACAAGAAGATTCATGATGAATAAAGAAACTGAGAACAAGCTACAGTAAAAATGACAACACAAACCTCCAAGTCATTTCTAACGAATTCTGACTGAACTTTTTCAGGCAAAAAATCCATGAAAGGAATGAGACGTTCTCATCCTTAATAACAAGCATACCATGAAGAAAGTGTTTCCCTGGTGACAGAAGTTTCTGTTTGACATCATTGTCCCACAGTTAGAAAATAAACAAAGCATGATGAGACCCTGTTTTAGGGACAGGTGTTTTTCTTAGAAGCCAACCAAATAGAGGAGGTATGGGTTAGATTGTTAATTCTGTCAACATACAGCTTGGCAAAGCTTAAATGAAGTAGATAAACAAATTCAAATAATCCTGCAAAGCAAGTGCCTCCTGCAGCTCCCTGAGCTTTCAGAAGTAGCAGCGGTGACAGAGCATAATTCACTGACTCTCAGGAGTGTCATAGTTTAATGGCATTTCACAGCCATGGAGAATCACATTACATTATGCTCACAGTGTCACCACATAAGCCACAGTACCACAGAGTGATAACATCGTATAATGAGACATACAAACCCAATGTAATGTGACATACAAGAAAATCAATGCAGCATATCACTAAAAGTATCCCCTCTTTGGAAAAGGGGGTACCAGTGGGCATTTCAAATGAATTTACAGATCATTCATTTCCTACACAATTCTACTGTATTTAATTTCTGTGCATCTGCACACTTCCACAGAGAAATCTCGTGTTGAATTTGCAAGCTGTGCAACGGCACAACCATACTTCTTCTCCAGAGGAAGCCATGTAGTAAAATGCAAATATCTAGCATAAAATATTTGAAGGAATTTAAAGCAGGGCAAGTATTTCTTTTTTAGAAGAAATAGCCTCTTTGCAAATATGTGTAAAGGGCCACAGATTCCTTAAATTCACTGGTAACATCATAGCTTCTCTACATTGAAAATGAAAGCACCTTGAAAATAAAAAAAAAATGGCAATTTTAAAATGACTAAAAGCCAGAATTTATCCAAAAAGGCTCTGTAGTACATGGTGTTAGGTGGAATTAAATACTACAGCAAGACATCCCTCAGGAGTACAGTCTATTAAAGGAAGGAAGACAACCCAGCTAAGGAAGCCAAGCACCAATTTTCTATAAGAACTGTGCCTCTAGCACCAAGCCACTGACAACACTGCCTTGCACTTCATGCAAGAAGGATAATACACTCTCCTGTTGGGGCACCCAGCAACACATCTGCTGAACCAAGATCAAAGAGATATAGAGTACCTATGAATAAGAAATATTGAGGGCATCTAACAGTCTAAAAAAATGGGTGATTGTTCAACATGGGTTTGAAGATCAAAGTAATATGATCTACTATCACTAAATTACTTGAAGATATTATTAAGGTAATTTTGTACTATCAATAATAAGATTTTTTTTAACCTTCATGGTATTGTTCTCAAGGCACAGTCAAAGAATTATAAGGAAATAGATGTTAAAAGGTAAACTATTATTATGGGAGGAAATTTCAAAGGCTTCTAATTTACAAACCCTAACTCCACTTTTGTATACTGATGGTGAGACTGTGTCTTGGGATGCAATACCTTGACTCTGTTTTACTTGAATTTCAAGAAGACCCCCTCCTGAGCAGTGCTTAGAGCTTGTGAATGTTGCAATCACACCTAGAAATTCTATTTATTCTTTTCCCTAGTTCAAAAACAGTGCCCTTGTTTATTTTGACATGAAACTTGGGAGAAAAATAGGAAAAATTTTAAAAGTTACTTAGGAGCTATTTTAGACAGGAAAAAGTTGGGAATTAGGTATTGTTTCAACTGTTTTATTATTATTTTTATCACTGTCCTCTTAATTGCTATTATTACAAAAAAGACATAAATAATGAGATCTATTATGTGAATAAATTTTTAGTTACTAGTAAATATTTCTTAATTATAAGCACCATTGTTATATAACAAATCTATGAATTTCTTTATTTTGTATGCTTAAACTTTTCATTATTTAATTTTGAATTTTTGAAACAGGTTCTTTTTATATGCCACAAGTTGCTTTCCAACTCAGAGAAATCATCTTGTATCAGTTTCCCAGTGCTGGAATCACAAATGTAAACCACTAGAACTGGGTCACTTTCTGCCCACTGGCTGATATCTCCCCCTTTTATCACTTTCTACAGTGACTGATTACGAATTTTATTTTCTGCTGAAGTAATTTTGACTATGTTGGATACCTCACAAAACCAATAATGCCATAATTATCTTTTCATGGTAGCCTTGTTTTTCAAAACAGCATAACGTTTGCTCATGCTGTCATAACTGACAGGATCCTTTTCTTTTAATGACTGAATAATTTTTATGTATTTAAGTAAAAGTTTAGATGTTATGGAAAGAAGTCACTACTATGCAAATCTTAGCAATATAATTCAATTATTTTATGTGCCTTTGTCAATTTCTTTGTAGTGAAATATATGAAAAATATGCATTAAAGATACTATAAATATTATTACAGCTTTGGAGCTTTAACTAATATTTTCATGCTTATCAAATCCTTTGATTTTCATCCTCAATTATGTATGTATTCATCTTTAACCTGCTGAACGAATCCTATTAGATTCTGTCATTCTTTCTTTCCCCAAGGACACAGTAGAGTTAGATAATAACTGTTCTGTTCCCATTTCTTTTCTTGAGCAAACACCAGACCCTCTTCGCTAAATTGCAAGAAGGTTATCTTGAGTGTGCATCTAAGTCCTTCTGGTCTAGAATTATTGGCACCAATCTTGATCCAAGACTTTATTTTCCATGACAATATATCAGCACTTCATCACATTTTAGTTGAAAAAAGTGGGAATTCTTTGGAAAGTTCTTTTTTTAAACTTTGTATTTCAATCCACTCACTAGCTTTGTACTTTAGAGATCATTATAATTTCAGAAAAAAATTTCATTACTTTACAAAAATTAGCATTATTCCATTCTGTCATTTGCTTTCTTTCTTAATGGTTTTATCTTTGGAGATAACGTAATACCCTATACCCTACACTGTTCTAGAACACCCCATGAAGCCCAGATGCCCTCAAACTTCCAGAAACCCACAGCTTAAAACTCCTACATGCTAAGATTTCAGATGCAGGCCATCACTCTAGTCTTAATGGATTCTTAAAATCAATATTTCTAATAGTCTATCTATTTTTTTACTTCATTTGGTCTTTATAAAAGCAAATATTGCTCTCCAATTTTGCCTCCAAAAGGAGGTAATTTGAAAGTCACTATTAGTTGTTGTCATGTAAAAACTGCAAAGCTTGAGACAAGTCAAAGACTATTCCTCACATGCTTCAAAATACTATGCCAGAGTTTAAACAATCCTTAAACTATGCAAATTGCACAAACAAAAACTTAACTTGCCTAAATATTTCAGACTTGATGGGTCAAAGACTTTGCATGTAATGGTCAATCAGAACAAGAAAACCATTATTTTTTTACCTAGATTGTTTTAATGACCTCATTTTTGTCCTTATAAATAGACAAAGCTGCTTCATGAGAACAAAACTCCACTTAAAAGTAATTTTTAATGAAAAATGAAGTTATCTGCTTTCCACAAGGTTCTCAATCCTCATTACCCATCATAAGTAACCTTTTAACAAGCTCTCTGTGGACACAACCACTCATTCATCATGGCATTCAGTGTACTTGACCTCATTCTGCTGAGAAGAAAATCATTCTACGCGTTTAGGTGACTTCTATTTTCATTTTAAATTACAGACCAAAAAGTTTAAAAAAATAGAAACTTACACCATGTTCTGATATAAATGGGTAATTGGGTGACTTTCAGGAGACAAATGGATGCCATATGCATTTAATTGTCAGAAGTTTGCATGGAACTTTTATTCACCCAATGTTAAAACTAATGAATGTAACCTTCAACATCCCCATGGATTGTGTGGAACAAGAGGAGAGAAACAGTCTCAGAAATGGCTTTGCCATGGTTGCTAAAAGGGTGAAAAAGCATTACTTATATACATCCTAAAGAAAACTATTAAGGAAAGGAAAGAGCAGATTGGGGCACAGAAAGATATTCTGAACACACATCTTTGAAGCAGATGTCGAGAATCTTTATTGTTAAAAAGAAAACATTTTGATAGACATTGAACTCAAAAGTAAAATCAAATGCTGTATTATTTTTAACTATACTGGACTATGTAATAAGCCTTTGCCTCTTATGTTTGAAAGTTTGTTTTTATATGATGACAGTGACATTTTATATATTTAGCCCACAGTTACAACAGCTCCTAAATATTCATAATGCTAATTTCAAGTCACAGCATGATTTGTTAATTCTTATAACTCTGCCAAACCTTGATAAATTGGGCTAAATTTGAACCAGATTTCCTAAGCTAAGCAGACACATATTAATTCAATATTATTACTGTCAAGCATAAAATAGGTTGCAAGCTCTACATCACATAGCACCACTTCACAGCTGAGCTGGCACCCCATTCCCTTAAACTGACTGACTTATCTGCCATTGAAATAACCAATAATATTGTCTATTGTTCTTGTATTTAATGGGGTTTATTCTTTTGGCCAATGTTGTAGAACAGGGAAAGAGAATAAGAAAAATTAACAATGTTAAATAGCTTACGCAGTTAATGAATTTAATGAAAGTGAGCAATAATGTTTCACAGAATTTAGGGCTGTTAAGAATGAAGAAGGTAATTGAGTGCAAAGCAAAAAAAAACCCTTGAAAATCACTATGAATGGGTGTACGATAAAGTAATCTTTTGCCATCACCTCAGGTTTGCAGAAACCCAAAGTTGGTTTTGACTTTGTCTCTGTAAAAGGAGCTGCTCATTGTTTTATTATCTGACTATCTAAGCAACTTCAAAGCATGCACGGTGGAAATCTTATATTAAGATGGTTTTGAGTGCCAATTTCTCAAAAGGAAAATGGCATGGATGCTGTTCCAGAAAAATACTCACCATGTATTTTTACTCTTTTTTTGACCCAACATAAATGACTGTTTCTGTATGAAGTTCTTCTCCACATGGAGACTTTGCTTGCTCAGCTGTATCTCCTGAAACAGAGAAGCTTCTGTGAAAAAAATGGAAATGGTCAACAAGACAAAATAGCAGCCTACAGAAGAATAAAGTTCTTCTCTAACCCCACATCAGAGAAATGATTTCCAAAACATACAAATAACTCAAGAAACTTTGCATTAAAGAACAAACAATCTAATTTAAAAAATGGGGTACAGACCTAAACAGACCTTTGGATTTCCTATAGAACTCTCAACAGATGAATCTCAAAGAGCTGAAAGATCTCGGTCAGAATGGCCGAAATAAAAAACACTGATGACTATTTATGTTAGAGAGGATGTGGGGAAAGAAAAACACTCCTCGATTGCTGGTGTGAGTGCAAACTGGTACAGTTGCTTTGAAAATCAATTTCTCAGAAAATTAGAAAACAATCTACCTCAAATACTAGCAATACCACTTTTGGGAACACACGTAGAAGATGCTTAATCATACCACAAGGACATGTGCTCAACTTTGTTCATAGCAGCATTATTTGTCAGGAAACAACCTAAATGCCCCTCACCCAAAGAATAGATTAAAAAGATGTGGTATATTTATATAATGGTGTACAGCAGAAAAAATAATGACATCTTGAAATTTGAGAGCAAATGGATGGATCTAGAAAACATCATATTGAGTGAGATAACCCAGACTTAGAAAGACAAGTATAATATGTACTCACTCATAAGTGGCTTTTAGACATAAATCAAAGAATACTAGCCTACAATTTACAATCCCAGTGAACCTAAACAACAAAGTAGACTCTAAGAGAGATCCAAAGACTGACTGATGATTTCTCTTTAGAAACCATTGAACCCAAGTGGAAACAAAAGCTTTTCTCAAGCTTTGAATCCAAGGAACTAGCTCCGTACCAATAAAATGTGATTTGTGCTCTATGAGTGTATTGAATCCTCTTAGTCCTTGATTGGGTTAGTTTTTGAGGGATAGACCCCGTTAACTAAAGCATCACCATTTCATAATTATGGCTTCAAGCATCTTCAAGGGAAGTGAAGTATTGACTCTAATATTTGCTCATTTACAATGTGTATTAAAAAGCACTTCAGTAAAAGAGAACTATGGTTAGATATAAAAACCAAATATTAGAAAAAACATTTTTATACAAATCTTTATTTACCTTCTTAACAGCTATAAACCAGATTAGGCTCTTAAATCTATAACATATAGGCAATACACAACTTACTTTTGAAGATATCTGTTGCACATTACTCAATGAAGATAAAAAGCTAGCATGCAATTTTATGTTTTATCTTTAAGAAAGCATAGGTTTTTATAGACATGTAGAATACTTAATTTGTAAAATATGTTGTGCATAATGCCATAGTATGGAAGTAACAAAGAGAACAATTCTATTTTGGTGTAGATTATAAATTTGATAGAAACACATATATATTTTAAGAAGACAATTCTACATCTCTTGATGTGTATGCAGAACTCTATGCTATCAGTAAGGATCTTAATTATTTGTACCACACTGAAGCTTTGAAGTAAGGAGCTCTAGATTAGAAGGAGAGAAACTTGCAGAGGCATGCCCTTGTTGGCTTATATGAGTTTTAGGTATTCTACTTCCTAGCTTCTGTTACATTTCAGAACAATACCAGCATGTGCGGAGCAAGCATTAAACACTTGGCCTGTGGGAGCCATGACACAAGCAAGGGTTACCCTTGAGGACATTAAATTTCCTAGAAATGTGCATCAAGGATCAGTGGTTCTTAATGTGCTAAGGCATGATATACAAAGGGTTTGCAAAATTCCGGGATACATTCTAAATCCTGGCAAACTCATATATACATGTTAAGAGGAAAACATGAAATTTCAGTGTTGACCGTATTATTGTCAGTAATGAGCTGCTGAGAGCAAGCAGCATGTTGGCCACTGTATTCCCAAAGGGTGCATCTGATAGCACAAAGAAAAAAATGTGGAGACAGGTGAGTCAGGAAAACCAATTGCAAGGCTGTAAAGTAATACAAGAAGAGGATGGTAAAAGCCTGACCTACAGAGAGAAAATAAGGAAAAATAATGACCCGTATGAGAAGCAGGAATACATCTTTGAATACAAGTGAACTGATTCACTGAAAAGAATCTCACAGAACAGTAATAGAAAATGCAATGAGAAAGCATCTTCTGAAATTGACATTTTACCATTATAGAACTTTGACCTTGACGCATTTCAGAATTGTGCCCTGATCATCTGTCTTAGATATTCTTGTATTTCTCCTTCATGCCAAACAAGCTGCTCCTTGTCAAGGACAAAGGCAGTGCCTTACTGAGAAGTGAGAAGAAAATAACTTAATTGTCATGTTACACAATATGTAACACTTACATCTTCCCCTGTGACTCAGTGTGATGATCACTAATAGGAGCTCTTAAACTGTGACTGTGTTAAAAGGAGGTTTCTCTAGAGCGGAAAGTCTGTGTGCTGATGTCATGTTCTTCAGGGATGCCACCTACACATGCTGCCTGCAATTTCTTATTATGTGGTCCACATAATGGAATGGGGCACTGATTTTTTTTTCTTTCCAATAAATATCACTCAGAAGAACGACCTTGAAAATACCCTTTCTCCTTCGGATGTTCTTTTTTTCTAGCTGTAGTCATTTATCAAAAGAGTCAACATAACAATTTTAGTGTTGATCTGAAAAGTAGCAAGCACTGAATAAATTAAATAAGATATTCAGATAAATTCATCATTTGGTATGGCTAATTATTAAATGATACATTACTGGGTTAAACATAGCCATAAATTAATGTATATGTCTTTACATGAATATGCATGTACATACTCAATTATACTAATATTCATTTAATGTTAGTTACTCTGCTTAAACATTATTTTAAGTGCTTTGCACATGTGACTTTTTTTCAAAATATTAAAGAGGATAGTGTTATTATTCCCATTATATACTGAATAAGATTAAGTGTATGGAGTAAAATAACACTACACAAAATAAGAAAAACAGTTGCTATGATTAGACACCACCCTTCCAAATTCATTTTGAGATTTAATTGCCAATGCAACTGTGTTGCCAGATGTGATATTTCAAAGGAAACCAGGTCAGCAGATCACTGTTTTTATGAGTATATCAGTGCAGATATTTTTAAAATGGCTTAGTTACTGTGAAATTGGCAACTTGATGAAAGAAATGATATGTGGGTTGAGTTAGAATGGCCCCTATAGACTCATTCTTACATTTGGACATATGCTCCAGAGTAGGTTGAACTGTTTGCAAAGTCTGGCCTTCCTTGTTGGATGAAGTGTGTCACTGGAGATTGAATTTAAAGCTTCAAAAGTCCATACCATTCTCAGTTCTTCCTCTGTTTCTTTACCCCTGGATTGTAGTCTCAATATTGCTCTCAGCAACTGTTCCAGAACCATTCCTGCCTCTTGCTGCCACTGTGATAGTAAGGGATCTACTAAAATCCGTGCCCATTCACCACCCTGGTCAAATTATTTCTTTTGTAAGTTGTCTTGTCGTGCTGCTTCTTCAGGGCATTAGAAAAGTTACTAAGACAATTGGTTAATTGTATTGTTCTCCTTGTATCTCTGTATGTCAAATATAGGTGTATGTTCTACTTTTTATTATGGCATAGTGCTACATACCCATCTTTTAATGTGGGATTCCCCCTCTGTATACTATGAATGTTTTATTCCAATTGGTATCCCCTATGTATGTTATGAATGCTTTATTAGCATTGGCTGTTTTAGCCAATGGCTTAGTAGAGTAAAACCAGGTGGGAAATGCAAACAGATGTTAGAGGAGGGCACTTGTTGGCTCCTGGCCGCCCGGCTACCTTAAACCCGAAATAATCACACAGAAACTATACTAATAAAACCACTGCTTGGCCCATTAGCTCTATGTTTTTATTGACTACTTCTTTTTTTTAAAGATTTATTTATTATGTATACAGTATTCTCAGTATTCTGTCTAGAAGAGGGCACCAGATCTCATTACAGATGGTTGTGAGCCACCATGTGGTT
>JAQHUG010000020.1:9812000-9835184 GCA_028555095.1 Dicrostonyx torquatus
GTTAAAATATACAAATCTATGACCAGAAATAAAATTAAGGTTAATCAAAATTTAATAATTCAAAAATTACTTTTGCAGATAATATCAATGGGTTGCTGATATTATAATCCATCATCATATTTTCTGTTATATTAGTAGAGATGTAGCTAGTTGAATTGATTATGGACATTTATCCAGGGCAAACTCCAGTTTTCCCAAAGCATATTGGGAGCCTGCAATCAAGTCTTCAACAAAGGATTATGCTTTGTACTGATGAGTAGAGCTTCTACCATATTACTTTAAAGAAAACTCATGTGTGGTTAAAGAAAACTCATGTATGGTTATCTTGATAACTACCTATACAATAAGTTTACTGAGATATGCCTGCACCCTATACATTATGTATATGTGGTGCATTAGGATGAAGGCACAGGTTTTGAGAGTGGTGTAGAAGACTAAAGAAGTCTGGACCAATGAGGGTGTCTATGGGGATCCCATCAGTCACCTGGGGAGATGCATGTAAATGAAAGAAGTGCCTTGCTCACATATTGACACTTCTAGTGTCTCAGGAAAGTTGGTGTTTGCCCAAGCAAAGTCAAAAGTGCTCAGGACTTCTCATGTTGATATACTATAAAGAGTAAAGGCTTGCATGAGGCTAGCTTTCAGTACACATGGCAATTTAAGGCTAAATAGCTGAGATAAAGGTCTGAAAAGCTAGACTAATGAGTAAATAGATGTTTGGTAAATTTTTATGATTTAATTGCATTTAGCAGTATTATAGGAGACATAAATAATCATGAACTCCAAAAGACATTCTGAGAGCTCTTTTTTGATCAGATACATTGGGCTTATGCATTTTGAGAAAAAAAAATAACATTTCAGGTAAATAACACTCTGACAGCCACGTAGAAATAAATTGATACTTACCAAGACTAAGGACAATGCTAAAAGAAATGGAAAAATATAGATATGTCTTCAAGAACTGACAGAGCAAGGTGTTGGTTTACACACAGCGGCACAGTACTGGTGCTGAAGGTGCACAACCTCAGGCAATATTGGTAATTGATAAGAGACATGAAAAGACCATCTTTTGGTTTCCTTTGTGTGATCAACACTTGATGCTCTTTTGTATAGGATACAGTGTGTTGAACTTTTCAATTAATTTTAGAAGTACAGTCTTTCTTCAGTGTACAGGCTGCACAGATCACCATGTGATTTTTTTTGTCTGGCATTTACTTAAAAATTCAATCCAAGCTGCATTTGTTTGCTCTTTATTACTCCATGTCTAAGAGGCACACAAGTTTATCTAACAGCCCAGAATAGGAAAGAGGTTGCCTTCTCGCAGACCATAGACCACAACTGTGCAAATCCAATTTACACAGGGCGTGTTAGAAAAGGTCCTACCTGGTTATCACCTGATCATCCACAAAGGATATGAGAATCAGAAGGTGCTTCCTAAAGCAAGAAAACTCTCAACACAACCTAAGACAAACTGGGGGATGGCAAATGTTTGGAACTTTGAGTTCATGAAGTGGGTGCGTCGGAGAAAGGAAATTAGCAAACATCTGTTTTCTTCCACCATGTGTGCTACACTCCGGCTGGTAGTATCTGCAGCACAGAAACTCCTGAAGACTCTATGCCCAGTATACCCTGTACCCTTAAAGTAGCGAAGAAACTTCTCTTGTCGGGCTTCTCTGAGAGTCCCATTGTCTAAAATTTATACCTCAATATCCTGGGAAGGACACCAAGATTCTGAAAGTCGCACCTCCAGATGATTTTTGTTACCTGCTAAATCACACCAAATGCTATTCTGCAGCTCTCAAATGTATTCTGCTTCCTTTACTTACTTTTTCACGGTGAGCTCATCCTGTCTTCTGAAGAAACCGGCTTTGCCTCTTAACTGTTCAGATTAAGTAGAACTCCTGCCCTTATCTCCTCGGCACATCTAATTTTGTTATATGCCTTTTCGCTGTCTTCGGCGATTTTATTTAGCTGTGCGTGACATTTCCTGTGAGGGCGAAAGTTACTATGCTCAAACCTGAAACTTTTTAACAGGTTTCTTATCATTCCATATGCTTCCTCCCACCCTCTCAAACGAAGCACACCGGGCCTTTGTGCTGAGAGAATAAAATTCCACAGGCTCATACACAGATGCTCTGGTGATTGTCTCATCTCTTTAAGTCGTAAGTTACAGATACAACTAAAAAATAACTTGTACATGTTGATCAAATGACATTTTCATTTTACTTTATGTAACAGCACAAAACTATGACAATGTTTTGGTGAATTCCAGTATTAGTAAGTGGCAATATTTTTTTAAAAAAAAATATTTTAGCATTGGTCTTGCAACCTGAAAACATAGAGAATACAAATTTCCTTCCATAAGTGGAATATAATTTAAATTAATATCATAAGAGTTATATAAGGGATATAGGTTAGTTCTTTTCTGGAAAAAAGTGAACTCTTATTTGACCTTATGCGTGCATAAACTTAGACAAACCAAAAAAAAACTGTTACTGAGGAGGAGTTAAGAAACTGAAAAATGGGGGCTGGAGAGATGGCTCAGAGGTTAAGAGCACTGGCTACTGGTCCTGAGTTCAATTCCCAGCAACCACATGGTGGCTCACAGCCATCTGAAATGGGATCTGATGCCCTCTTCTGGTGTGCAGGCATGCATGTAGACAGAACACAATATACATGATAAATAATAATTTTTTAAAGAAAAAAGAAGAAATTGAAAATATGAAAAAATACCACTTTTCAACTTAAACGTAGTTTAAGTACACCACCAATTGTCATCTTTTGTATGTGTTCTCTAGTTGGCTTTAATTTTTTTTTGTCCATTTGACCTGATTTTAATTTTCCAACTCTCAGAAACTCCCTTTGAAAAATAGATTAAACCAATGCATCATTTATGCATTAGTGCTAGGCCAGGCTTTCCTCTGTCTGGAGTGTACAGATTAAAGTTTGTAGTCCTTGAGTTTTGATAATTTTTTTAATTGTTTTTATTGAGGTATATATTTTTCTCCGCTCCTTTCCCTTTCTCCCCACTCCTCTTCTACCCTCTCCCACGATTCCCATACTCCCAATTTGCTTAAAATATCTTGTCTTTTTTTACCTTCCATGTAGTTTACATACATGTATATCTCTCTTAGGATCCTCTTTGTTGTCTAATTTCTCGGGAATTGAGAATTGTAAGCTGGTTTTCTTTGCTTTATGTCTAAAAGGCACTTATGAGTGAATACATATTATATTTGTCTTTCTGGGTCTGGGTTACCTCACTCAATATGTTTTCTAGATCCATCCATTTGCTCTCAAATTTCAAGATATCATTATTTTTTATGCTGTGTACCCCATTTCTTTATTGGATTATCTGTTCTTCTGATGTAAAGTTTCTTGAGTTCTTTGTATATTTTGGAGATCAGCTCTCTGTCTGCTGTGAGGTTGGCGAAGATCTTTTCCTACTCTCTAGGTTTTTTAGCTTTAATCTTAGACTTCCTCTGCATCTATACTTATTTCAGCAAATATCTCTTTTGTGCCTGTATTTTCTGTTCAATGTGCTTGCCAGAACTGGTGAAATGAGAGAGATTTTGCTTGGGGGCTGCCATCAGATTTGGGGAATGAAGGGAGAACGGTGAAGGGGGAAGGTGAAGGAATACAGTAAAGGGGATAAAACAATCAAAGGTAAGGGGTTGAAGGAAATTAATGTTGAGAAATCGTTCTTCATAGATTTGCCTAAAATTTTAGTTGCAGGGGATCTGATGTCCTATTCTAGATTCCATGGGCACTCAACACATGTGCATATATGTGTATTCAGAAATACTTATAAGCCAAAATAATAAAATTAATCATATTTAAAAAAGAGAACTAAAGTTAAAAGACATCTGGTTCATAACCACAAATGGATCAATTTATATGAAAAAAAAATGACAAATGGATCTCCTTAAGGACAAATCCTTGAAGTACATAAAACAACACTCATAAAATTAGAAAAAGCCTGTAGTAACAAAAGGAAAAGAAATAATAATAATGTTTTTCTCAGTAACTGATAAATATCTTGAAAGGAATAAATGGAAACTTTGATGACTATACTGACAATTATAGAGCATTGTATTTTACACCTTTAGAAATCATTTTCAGTAACAATTTCAGTAATATATTCAGAAATAATTGATTTCAAATGCACAGTGCTACAGGTGCTAATGCTTATATAGGCTCACTGTGGACCAGATGTGAGTTGAGAGATTTAAATGTGTAATTGTGCATAGAATGTGTTCAGTGATATATAAGGAATAGAGCATCATCTCTTGTTTTAAAATGTCCAAGTGAATGAATTAGATCTCTCACTTTAAAGAGCCAAATACATCACAGTGGCTAGTTGTGAAATTTGCAACAGACATTAATCTTCGTATGTAAACTGATGCTTAATACATTACACTACTAATATATAATGCTTGGAACAATGTAGCACTCTTTTATTTGTCTGAAACTGGAGTATCGGCATATTTACATGAAAATAAAAAAAATAAAGAGTTAACAATGGTCATCCCTTTAGTCCTTAACCTACACACTGATTCTGTTCATAACGGAGGCTCCTAGGAAACCAATCTCTGCCTTCTGTAATATAATTCTTCTATAATATAATTCTTCTGTAATATAATTCAGTTGGAGTTTTCCTGTCAAAGAACTCCAGCTATATGAAAAATTTTCAATTTATTCTTACACCGGACTTGTCTTCTATTGAAGTTTGCTATAAATAGTGCCATGAAAAATTGAAAATGTAAAATTATTAAAACATTTTTATGCTTTTTAATTAAGAAATTATCAGTAAGTATGTGTGACAGTGTACACCGAGACTGGAACTTTGCACATTTTGCAAAGGAATAAATTAAGATGTGAATGAATTTGTTCTAGTATTTAATGGAAGAATGAAATGGCAAACATTTGGCTACTGTTTTAAGCATTAAGTATAGATTTATCTTCACTATTTTCACAATTTATTTATTGTAAGGACATGTTGACTGAGTTTTTAAGCTCTTCATTAGCTAGAAACCTCAAACAATAGGAAATATTATATATTTTAAGATGCAGCTCATCCTATGCTCCTAATTGAAAGAAAAAGTCAAGCAATAACCCCACACGTCTTATAGAAAGAAAAGGAATTGTCCATAACCAGCCCAAGGAGGTTATAATGAAACATGAAGAAGAAGGAGTGGTTCTCAGGAAATTTTACAGTCCTGGTTTGCAATGCCATTGACAAGCACAGTGGAAAAAACAAGTCAAACACTTGAGCAAACAGTTCAACGTGAAATTACTGACTGATATCAGAGTCTGTGGTCAAATACACCTGCCACCAAGCTCCCGGTGGAGGGAATAACTTAGCACAGCCTACAAATCAATGGCCGCCTATGTGCGGGGGCCCACACACAGGCTGGCAGGAAGGAGAATGCCAATCACCAAGTGCTACCTCTCCATTTACATCACATTGGAATTCAGACGGTGTCTGAGACCTGAAAAGTGAATTTATTGCTGGAAGAAAGTCAATATTTTACAATAACTCTGGGCAGTGATTTAAAAGGCCATTTTGTGCACACTATTTACTTCTTCATACACATATATACTGCAGTTCATCACCACAGAAATCTAGAAGCAGTGAGATTTTGGAAGACTACTACATTTGAAACACTTTCTTTACTAAAGAAAGGCCACAAGTCTTCATGAAAGCTGAGTTATTAGAAAGAAAATTCTCTGAATTTAAGAAACTGGGGTTTCTTTACTTTTCCTCTTTTTAATAACTAGATTTCATTTTTAATGAAATCTGTTTCAAATTCACTATGGGATATAACCTTTATCCCCATGACATGCCCACATGATGTTATGAGAACAATCCCATAACAGAGGTAAAGTTGCTGGGTGAAAGCTAAAAGTATATAAACTTCTCCAATAAAGCTAGTATCTTATTCTTAACTTTGATTTCGATTTTAAATAATATACAGCCTTTTAATTGACATTAACATAATTTTATTGAGGTTATTTAAACAAGGGACTATAAATTTGTACATATATGAGGTGATGTAGTTGTGTTTATGTGTATATGCCACTAATGGCATTCACATAAAACTAAATAATTTAAAATATAGACACTCAAAATAGGTTTTCAGTAAATATGGTCACGAAGAGAAAAATAAGTTTTCTAAATGTAGTTATTCACGCTGTAAAATATTTCCTTTAGGCTTGTGCTCGTTAAAGAGTAGGCAAATCAGAATCCCAAATCACTTAATGGATGGTTAGTAGATTGGTAACTTAACAGAATCTAGAGTCACCTGGGAAGGGAATTCCAATTAAGGATTATGCCAAACAGGTAGACTTACGGTGTGTCACTGGGACTTTTTCTAGGTTAGGTGGGTACCATTACTAATTGTGTTTGTGTCCTGAACAGAATATTAAGAGGAAAGGTGACCCTGAAAAGCAAGATGCACATATTCATTCTCTGTTTTTGACTAGGATGTGACTATTTATTAGTTGTTATCACTTTAACTTCCCTGCAGTGAGAGACTGAAGCCTGGTATTCTGAGCTGAAATTATTTTCTCCCTTAAAATTTATTCTATAGGGGTATTTTACTGCAGAAACTAGAAGGACAGCAGGATGGAAGTTATTCCCCACTGATGACTGGGGCTTCTAGTGTGTGAACAGTCTGATTTTGTGATTGTGTAGCTTTTCAGGCTCGGGAGATGTTTGGAGGAAGGATGTGAAACAATTTTGAACGTCGGGTTAGAAAAGTCAAAAAAATTCTATGGGAAGACCTTATCAAGGCATTATAGCTAAAGGTAGGAAGGTAAGAAGGCTGGGAGATATCTAGTCCGAGGGGTTTCAGAGAAGACTGAGGATTACATTAAGAAATGAAGAGGAGCCATTCATGTGATATTTTTGTCTAAGAACCTAGCTGCATTCTGGCTGTGTTCTCAAAGATAAGTTAAACTGAATTTAATCATAATACTGATTTGTTTTGAAAAGGAACTTTAATGCAGGCTGGTATTCATGCTGGTGCCGAAGAAACAATGTGAATTTATAGAGAGATGAAACTCATCAGGGAGAAGCCTCTTGTGCTACCCTGGGACAATAGAAATATGTTTTCTCAGGGTTAGCACACAGAAGCTGATATAAATAGTTCCAAGGAGTTCAGGCTAAACCTCCAGCTGGAAGGTATTATTTGATAGTGTCATAGATACTATCCATGTGGAACTAGTTTTGAAATCAAATTTATAAGACAGAAAGAGTCATGGAGAACAACTGAGGCTAGGTACTGTGTAGCATGATACAATGTCCTATAAAGATACCCCAACATATCATTTATCAAGATAAGAAAATGAACTATTAATTTTAAGGCCATAAGAATATTAGAGACACACAGGACCATGGGATATCTTCCAAAGAGAACTGAAAATGTAGAGTAGTGTCATCCTATGCCTAAGAGAGAAGCGGTGGGTTGTGCAGGTAGCACAGTTGAAGGAATAATGCTATAAGTTGCCTTGGTCATGTTTTCTCTTCACAACAATATTACAATAACTAAGATACTTGTCATGCTCTGCCCAGATTCTTAGAAAAATGTTGACCACTATATATAGTGGTAAAAACCTATTTTTTTCTTTTTATCTTATAAAGAGTCAAAGAACTTTTTTTTTAATTTTTCGAGACAGGGTTTCTCTGTGGCTTTGGAGCCTGTGCTGGAAGTAGCTCTTGTAGACCAGCCTGGTCTCAAACTCACAAAGATCCGCCTGCCTCTGCCTCCCGAGTGCTGGGATTAAAGGCGTGTGCCACCACTGCCCGGCAGTCAAAGAACATTTTTGACTTCTGAAGAAGTGAAAATTTTAGGGACTTTGACTACTTTTAAAGTTGAACTGTTTTACATTAAGCAAAAACAAGCAGTAGACTTAAGGGTTAGAAGGTTTGGAAATGATGTGTCCATGTGTAAAGCTGACAAAAGCTGGAATTGTGATGGTAATTTTTAAGCATCGATTTGACAGAATCTTAGACCAGATGGGAAGAGAAGAGACTCTTTGTGCTGATTTTGTAGATCAGGTTGGCTTGTGAGCATCTAGTTTGGACTTTTTAATGGACAAATACGGGAAGATCCATCCAAAATTGGCTGCACTCTTCCCTAGGTTGTAGTCCTAAATGGCACAAATGAAAGAAAGAGAGCTGAATGCAAGCATACAAATATCCATTCTCACTGGAGATTTGACAAGCTGTCTCAAGTTCATGTTTACTGGATATCACTATAATGACAAACTACACACACAGCTGAATAAGAGCTGAAGAAGACTATTTTCTCTTAAACTTGCTTTAGTAAGGGTATTTTGTCACAGCAACTGGAAAGAAAACTAGGAGACTAGCATCTGGGATATTTTAATACTCCTGTCAATGATTATCCTTTCTCTTCAATTTGTTTTCATTATTAGTAAAAAATGCTTTGTTGACACATAATGTCAACAGCAGAATGGTCTAAAGGGAATGCTAACAT
Organism: Dicrostonyx torquatus; assembly: GCA_028555095.1. Lineage (NCBI taxonomy): Eukaryota > Metazoa > Chordata > Mammalia > Rodentia > Cricetidae > Dicrostonyx > Dicrostonyx torquatus. Next base: position 9,820,502 of record JAQHUG010000020.1, read on the forward strand.
GCAAGATGGGGGTCTTTAAAGACTGTGTTCCATTTTCTTCCATTTTTTTTGTCACTAAATTTGCAGAAAATAAACACATGACCCTGTTGCGTATGTGCAGCACATTCCCGTGAGTACTGGAGTCTTCAAAAGACTTTCCAGCTAAAGAAGTGTTTCCCAAGTTCACTGAGCATCGAGCTTTGTCACAAAGTTAATTGTCATGAATTAATGTCCCAGTAAAGGACAGCCAAGGCCGAAACAAATGCTGACAAATGAATCTCCAAATAGAATGAAAGTTAGAAATGTGTTGGTTTTTTACCTTCCATGTAAACGTGCCATTTCATGTATTCATGCACAAAACTCCAGCCACTGTTTGAGAGAGATTCAAGAATAAGTTCATTGTGCAGTTCCAAAGGTGAGCCATTGGAAAGTTGACAGATTTTAAGGGTGGATCTCCGGCTCATTCAGTACTTCCTTCTACTTCCTTATCCTCCACTGTTATTGCCCCTAGAGACACATCCTCAAAATTCTTTCACTGTGTGTTTCCAGAGAGTTGGATTTTCTATATTCCCTGCTTCCTTTATCTTCCTCTAGTTGTTTATATTTTAGTAATTGTCTTAGATAGGGCTACTATTATTTATAAAGAAACGATATAACCAAGCCAACTCTTATTTAAAAAAAAAAACATTTAATTGGATGCTTGCTTACAGTTTTAGAGGGTTAATTTATTATCATTATGGTAAAAGGGAGAAAGACATGAAGCTGGTACAGTAATTGAGAACCTTATATCCTGACCCACAAACAGCTGGCAGAGAGAAAAGCTGAACTTTTAAAATGTCAAATTCCACTTCCAGTGACATACTTCCTCGAACAAGATCATACCTCCTAATCCTCCTAACATGTCTACAATCTGAAATGTAGAAATTGAAATAAACATTCAAATATATGACCCTATGTGGCCATTCTCATTCAAACCACCACATTGGTGTATACTCATTTTGTGTGTGTGTGTGTGTGTGTATGTGTGTGTGTATCAATCACTAGGTTTCAGAAAAAAAATTCAAACAAAAAAAAAATTCAAAATGTTTTTTGGTTGTTTTCCTCCCTGAGTTCCCACCATCTCACTCTTTTTTCCTTCTCAGCCTTATTCTTCCTCATGTTTCTTAGACGGATTCATTTCTCTGCTCATGTCACACGCGCAAACACCATGCACACACACACACACACACACACACACACACACATACATATATGCTTCTGTGAATCTATGTAAATTTTGGGGTCCACAAATAAGAGAAAATATAAAAGTAATTATCTTCTTGAGTCTGACTTAAATCGGTTATCATAGAGTCTCTAGTTGCCCCAGATTTCCTAGAAACACTCTCACCTCTTTTTGTGTGGCTTTATAAAATTCTCTCTCTGTCTCTCTCTGTCTCTCTCTGTCTCTCTCTCTCTCTCACACACACACACACAAGTATGTATAAAACACATTTCTTAATCCATTCTTCTGTCGCATCCACAACTTTTATGTTGCGACCTTTTCTCTTCCACCTGGGCCTTGTCTGTAAAGGCTGCTTCTAGGAGACTTAGCAGATTTGCATGATTTGGCTTCCAGCTGCTCTTAGGGAAGCATTCAGGTCCTTAGGGAGCAATGAAGCCACACATGCTCCAACTTTTTCTCTGTCCCAGTCATGACTGAAACGATAGTTGTGTACTGTCTTCTTCTCCAGCTTTGTCTATTTGAAAATAGAAATGCTTCATATGATGAAATTCTTTTCCTGTCACTTGTGAAGTTTATAAATCTGCTGCTTAAAAATGATCCCACTGAGCATTTTATGTTTATGTAATTAACTATAAAGAAGAAATGCTAACACTTACAAGTTATTACTTGAAAGATAGCTTGGACGAAACAGACTCCTTTACCCTGTTCTATCTGTTTGTATCATTTGTTCTCATTTGAAGAGAAATTATTTCCTGCTATTGAAGTACCAGAAGCCACTTGCCATAATTATGTTTCATTTAAAACTGATGACAGCTTACTTTATTTAAATGCTGTGGTTGTTTACAGCATTGCATTTAGCATTCTTGGCAGAATAGCTTAGTTTAGTTGCTAAGCCAGATTTGTTGGGCTGTCGACATACTTCATCCGGTAAAGGCATCTGTTGACTAGTATTACAACCTTAGTTCTATCATAATCCATGTGATAGAGAGAATGAGTTGACATCTGATTGCTTTCCTCTGTTTCTACTTGTATGCTGTTGTGGGACCATGCTCCAAAAAACATAAACACACACAACCACACACAACAAGGAAATAAATATGTAATAAAAATCAAGATCAGCTTAAATTAGTCAAATATAAAAAGTTTGATGAAATAAGTAAACATTATAATAAAACTTTATACATTGACATAATCAAGTAATTCACCACTTAAAAGCCATGTTACCCTTAATGTCATGCTCTAGCTGTCCAGTGGAAGTTCAGAGATATGTAGAATCATGCAGTGGGTTCAAAATTCTGATAAACATCATTTCTGCATGAAATCAGTTATCACAAATTACCACAGTCATATGGAAAACTAATCCTCATAATCACTTTAAATTAGATTGTCAAACTACGTACTTCCTTTTGAGTAAAATTGCAAGAGCTTCTGAAAAATATGTCATTAATGACAATTTTAAGCAAAATGGATAATACCAGAAAGCATCTGAAATGGAAAAGCTGGGTGGTACTCCAAGAGCAGTTTTCCTGGAGCTTTTGAGACAATCAAAGACCCTAAATCATCAGGGTGGGTTAGATGAATCCATACACACTTTCATCCATCATCCCTTTGAGAGATGGAGCACATGTAAACAAGAGGCAAAATTGATAATCACAGAAACAGCTTCTCCAAGCTCTTGGGTGTACTCACCTCAAATTTTATGTTCACAGTCAATCAGCATATATCTTGTATCAAAAATGCTAAATGGCACATATCTACAGAGGCAGGACTAGAAGGGTAAATGAAACCCTTTGAAAAATCAAAAAGCAGTGATTCTGATTTACAAGCTATAGTTTGTGTACAAAAAAAATGAAAATTAGGAACAGAATACATTATACAACAGAATGTACCACATTCAACAACACAAATGAGAGTCAAAGATATGGGTATGAAAAATAGATAAAAATGATATATTGTGTGATGCTAACATGAAATTATGTAAAATTCCAGAGTGTTTTTAGCTAGTCATATTGGTAGAAAAGAAATCAATACTTTTGCTGTTTGGTATCCCTTGAAAATCTGATGGGTAAAATGAGTGTATTCACTGAAAGCTTTGAAATATCTTTGAAATTTAAATTCTATCATGTTTTCTATATAAAAAACTTAAAGGTTCTTAAAGTTCAAATGAGGAAGTACCCTTTGTTACTTTAGAGTAAATATTATACTTTAAGGCCAAACTTATTTTCATAAAAGATGAGAAAGCCATTTGACAGATATTTATTTCCTGGAAACTGTAAGAATGACCTGTTTACATGTCAATCAAGAGATGTAAGGATAGATAACTGTTAGAGTGGAAAGTACATCTGTAAAAATAAACAGCAAGTTATGTGAGTGAAGGGCATGCTGGGATGAATTTTGAAGAAAATGGTCAGCCCCGGTCTGACTGAGAAAAGAGCACTAAGGTAAAGGCACAGTGGGGACAAATGGAATGCATGCAAGGGGCCAAGTTTACTTCACTCTTTCTGGCCTATTAAAGGCTAATGGTACCATACATTGAAAAGAAACAGAATAATAAAGAGAAGGCAATTATATTCCAGAGGTATTCAGATGTCAAGTTATATCAGAAGTCAATTTTCTTCTCATTAATATAAGTAAAACAAACAATACAGTACAATATACGGAGTGTCTTCAAATCACCCATCTGAGAGGAGGGAGATGAGAATTCTCAAGAGAGGCTACACAGTGAATATGAGATGTTAATTTTTCTGTTTTCAGGAAGACCCGTGCAAGCCCATGGTCACATGGCTTCTTCTTCTGAATTCAGCTTGTTTTTATTACCTGCACTGAGTAAGTGCAGTTTTCTTTGTCAGATAAGCCCACAAATAATTTTTAAAAAAAAATCCTTGTGTGTGTGTCTCTTTTCTTGAGATTTCAACTCCTACTTTCTTCAAACGCTCATCATTTCCTCCTCCTTTGTAATTCTTTCTCTTCCTGTAGGATATTTTGTGAACTCTTATTCAAACCACTGCAGTCATAACCCAATCTTGGTCCTGGAGAACATAAAGTGAACGAACGTCCTTTGTTTAGTTTGCTTGAGTTTGACGTTTCCTGGGAAGAGGTGAACTGACTTCTACTCACCCCAGATTCCCAAATTGGGCACTGAGGGCAAATCAATGTAGAGCGCAGGTGCTGACTCACAGAAGCTGCATGCATGGAGCTTCCTGCACAAGCTACAGGCAGCTCTGCTAACACATCCTTCTTTTATAACCTATGGAGGAGTCTCCTGAGCCTTGAAAGCTGATGAGCTCTCTGAGTGCCTGAGTTTCATTAGGCTTCAGCGTTAAAAACTCCCCTCTTTTCCCAATTAGAAGTACCTATGCAACAGTTTGGTCCGTGGGTTTGTTTTCCATGGTGGTTTTGCTGCACATGCTCTCAGCTGTAACCTAGGCTAGCACTGAACTTCAACTCCTCTTACTTCCTCTTGCTTAAACGACAGACATGAATCACCATGCCTGGCTTCTTGATCTACACCCTACATCCCTATGTGTACAGATGTAAATGCTGTAATATTTTTTTCTGGATATTGACATACAGTTGCTATTTAATGTAACTGAGCTAAAATGAGTCCTTTAAGCAGTTATGTTAAAGTTTAAAATGTGCACTGCTGTTAATCAGACCACATACGCTCACGTTGCATATTTTATTACTTAGATTGCATACTTTCGCCTCTCACATTATTCCATCAGTAGTGCTTGCTTTACTCCTGGGTGCAACTTTCAAGTTTACTTTTCTCTTTTCTGAATCAAAGGGTTAGCTCTTGGTTTAGGGATGTAGCTCAGTGGTGGTGCCCTTCTCCAGCATACTGTTCTTGGCTACACTCCCAGCACCCCGTGTTAAGAAAAAAAAAGTTCTTTCATTCTTATGTATCCTGCCACAGTACCGCGACGACAGCTCTTTTAAAGCGAAAAAACCTGTATGGTCGACAAATGTATATAATGCTTAAAGTTCAGCATAAAATTGAGAGAAATAGATGCAAATCCCATTACAAATGTTGGTGGTGACAAGCTTAGATATATAGATGTACTCCACAGTTCTGCTAACCTACTCTTTTTTCCCCTCATTAACAGGATAATTCCCTAAAAGGTGAAATTGCAGAATATGTTAACAATGTTGATATAATTGGTACCTTTATTTTAAAAAATAAACTTTAAAGTTGATAAATGTTAAAGAATTGTACTAGGTTATAATGATAGAAATGCCCATTTCTCAAGAAAGCACCAGGGATCATTCATGTTACTTTTTTATTGATTTTATTGAGCTATACATTTTTCTCTGCTCCCCTTCTTTCCTCTCCCCTCCCCTTAAACCCTCTCCTATAGTCCCTATGCTCCCAATTTACTCAGGCGATCTTGTCTTTTTCTACTTCCCATGTAGATTAGATCCATGTATGTCTCCCTTAGGGTCCTCATTGTTGTCTAGGTTCTCTGGGATTGTGAATTGCAGGCTGGTTTTCTTTGCTTTATGTCTAAATGTCACTTATGAGTGAGTACATATGATATTTGTCTCTGGGCCTGACTTACCTCACTCCATATGATGTTTTCTAGATCCATTCATTTGCCTGCAAATTTCAAGATGTCATTTTTCTGCTGTGTAGTACTCCATTGTGCAAATGTACCACATTTTCCTAATGCATTCTTTGTTTTTTTTTTAAAAGATTTATTTATTTATTATGTATACAGTGTTCTGTCTGTCTGTATGCTTGCTGGCCAGAAGAGGGCACCAGATCTCATTACAGATGGCTGTGAGCCACCATGTGGTTGCTGGGAATTGAACTCAGGATCTCTGGAAGAGCAGTCAGTGCTCTTAACCTCTGAGCCATCTCTCCAGCCCTAATGCATTCTTTGTTAAAAGGACATTTATGTTATTTCTAAGTTCTGGATATAACAAATAATGCTACTATGAACATAGTTGAGCACATGTCCTTGTATTACTATTGAGTATCTTTTGGATATATACCCAAAAGTGGTATTGCTGGGTCTTGAGGGAGGTTGTTTCCTAATTTTCTGAAAATCGCCACACTGATATCCAAAGGGGCTGTACCAGTTGCACTCCCACCAGTAATGCAGGAGTGTTCTGTTTACCCCACATTCTCTCTAGCATAAGTTGTCATCAGTGTTTTTGATCCTGGGCATTCTTACAAGTGTAAGATGGAACGTACAGAATAAAGAAAGAATATTAAGAGCTACAAAAGAAATAAGTCAAGTAACATATAAAGGCAGACCTATCATGCTACTTTTTAAATCACTGCTGTTGGCTAATATTTGTGTAAGAAACCAAAGTATGGCAAAAGTCTAGTTAATGGATGACATTTCAATAGAAAAATAAGTATGTAAGCTGGGGAAAGTTAAAATTATAACCTAAAGTGGAGAAAAAATATTTTTAAAATGCATTATACTTTCTTTATAGTGGATTTAAATAATCTAAAAAAATTACACAAAAATATATCTGTGCAAGAAAAAACGAATTTAGTACTTTTAGGTATGGCCAGTGGCAATGTTGTGGGAAACCCTGTCATTCATTTCTCCCTGTTTGAGGCCAGCATGGCCTACAGAGTTAGTTACACTGATAGCCAAGGTAGTTACATAGAGTCTGGAAAAAATATGTATATATATACACATATATATATGTATGTATATATAATTATATCATATATATCATTAAATAATTACATGCAATGAATTGACTAGCAATAAAAATCGAATCGCATTGAAAATAGTTAAGATGCAACAACTAATGAAGCAATACAAATGCCAATGTTCTTCTCTTTTATCCATGTTGCTCAAATGTGCCAAACAGACTTCAGGTCATTTTTTTGGAATGGCTGACAATTTCTTCACATGTACCCTCCGCTCACTTCTACCTTTTTCTCAGAAAGAGGGAGCAATAGGGTATGATGAGGTTAAAAGTAGAAGTTTCATGTTCCATTTCAAATGAAGAAAAGAAAGAAGTATGAGCATTTTCAGTAGCTATGGTCAAGTTACCCAGGGAAGTATTCATTAAAGTATAAGCCATATCTATGTAAAAATGAATCAACTTTTTTCTTCTGTTTTTTAAAATGGGACCCAGCCTATTTAACATACCCAAAACTAAGAACAAAGGAGCATTATTTCATGAGGCAACTAGTCCATAAATCCATGAGAAACACTATAACTTTGATTTCTATGAATGACTTACTATGATAAAAAAAGGCACTCAGCCTATTCTTGGTTGGAAAGAGGATATGGTTTGGCGATCACTTCCTTTTACTTTTTCATTTTGAGTGTGGTTTTACTAATAAAGACACAGATCAGAGGGAAAAGAAAAATAAAATGTGACCCATTAACTGCTCCTCAAGTAAGAACCTCATTAGGGACCTGTGATATACCATGCAGTAAATTAAACACTGTACTGAAAACATGGACCATCTGTTTTTACTGCCCATCCTGTCTTAAGCCACAATTAAATCAGTGAACGATATCTAGACTCAAAGGTAGGAAGGGACACTGAACAATAGCAGGATAAAATGGTGTCATCTGTGAGTTTGTTACTATCATGGTGTGACTTAAGAACAGACCTTGTATGGGAAAGGATACAGCAGGCATAGGTTATATGACTTGAGAACCCAAAAGTTCTCAGTCTCTGGATGCTGGGAAGGGCTCAAGAATGTAAGTTTTAGCTAAAGGGTACAGATAATTTCATAAACTTCCTTAATTCCCTTAAGATACCAAAGAATGACAATAAAAGTGTGTAACTGTGCAAGAAGAATGTCTACCTTTGGCGTTTAGAGGTTGAAGAAGGTCACTGATGTTTGACTGGAAGCCAGTGAAGAGCATGGGACATGGCAAGCATTTGGGGAGTAGTGCAAAGTTCCATAGCATTCCATTCATGTGTAAATGGACATATTCTTTTACTTAGGAAAGTTTACCCCTATAATGCCATCATTGGGGGAGAATACCCTGAACTACAAAGACATTTAACTCATGTAATCAGATAATAGCTTTTTATAGCCTGCCTTAGACGTACTCAGAATACAAGTTAGCAGAGAGTTGATCAAAATCATTGAATCCAAAATCTATTTTACAATAAAGGATTGAATATCTTACCTGTAAACTATAGAGACACAACACACTGTATGGACTCAGCTATGATTTATGACCGTGTGGCTAACTGGCAGTTGCCACTCCATAATGTTGTCCAATATTAAAAGTGAGTGGTGATTGCATATTGCTAGCCTAAGGAAAAGCAAAAATTCAAACTCTGAATTGTAATTTCCGCAGCATATATACTGCTTTCACATCGGTAACCAGTGCAATTGAGCAACGCATCTCACTATGTGTGGAAGAGAGTGGGAGACATTCATAGGTCAAAAGAACACTGAACTTCAATTTCAAATCATAGTTTAGTTCTTGCAATGAATGTTTCATAGATGATATAGGTAGAGAACATAGAAACAATTCTGCATGAATCAGAAGAATTAGTACAAGAATAGTTTCAATCTTCCAGAGGAAATGTGATGAGGTCAAGCTTAGAAAAGCAACTGGAGGGCAGTGGAAGAAATAAGTCAAGGGCATCAGGCACAGCAGTTTTCAGGTGGGTAATGGCAAGGCATAGCAATTTAGAAGAACTGAAAAGGCTTTGATAATGGAAACTCATAAGAGGTATTATGCTATTATCTAGGAATAGAACCTGGGATGTGAGTATTTGGATGTCTATCTGGGCGAATTGATGAGACACCATAAGGTAACCCCATCATAATTTAAAGGGCAGGAGAGGTAGCAGAGTAGCACTAAATAGCAGAGTCTCAGTAGAACAGAATTAGTGGAGGCTCTGGAACAGCTATGGGATTTTAAACAAAAAGTGATCCATGATCGAACAGCAATATAACTCTCCAAATACAACATTCTTGCTTGTAAATGGAAGTATCTGTGCTGCCCGGGCTGCAGACATTCAGTCCCAATGAAACACACAAAGGCTTATATTACTTATAAACTCGTTATCCTATTAGCTCACACTTTTTATTAACTAGCTCTTACAGCTCATATTAACCCACATTCTTACCTATGTTTAGTCATGTGGCTTGGTATCTTTTCTCAATGCAGCATTTTCATTCTGCTTCCATGTCTCTAGGTGATGACTGCAAACTAAGCCTTCCCTCTTTTCAAAAGAGTTCCCCTAGTCTGGTCACCCTGCCTGTATTTTCTGCCTGGCTACTGGCCAATCAGCATTTTATTAAACCACTACAAGTTACAAATTGTACAGGGCACAAGAGCATCATCCCACAGCAGTTTCTTAGTGCCTCGATTGCTCATTCTTTAACTCTGATGAAATAAGTAACAACTGCCTACATGTCTGTGTTGATTTTTTTTTAACTAAAGTGAATTAAGGTATGTTAAGCAGATTCACAACATAAATGAATGCATTCACAACACAACTCCTACAATGAGGAATAACTTAGAAAAGGGCACTAGAAATGTTACAAGAGCCAAGGGAAAATCTAATGTGAAATTGTGTATCCTAGGAATGACAGGGAATCTTAATGGTACCTCAGGAATGTGGCTGCCAAAACAAGACTTGAATAAATACAATGACAAGAGACATGCTATAACACAAAGGTGAAATCTCATGGTACTCCAAACTTTGATAAAGAACTACAAAACATCAAGGAATGCTGACAGCATGAGAAATAATCCTCCCCAAGGATGAACCCCCTAATTTGTTATCCAATACAAATGATCAGTTATAATATTATGCACATATTGAGTATAATGCATTTATATATTGTTGTTATATAATAGTCCCACTTGAATCAAGAGAACTATTGGGCTCAGGTCTCTTCTCTTTTGACATATAACCTTGTTGGAGCCAAAAATTGAGATGCACACACACACACACACACACACACACACACACACACATAGACACACACACAGACACACACATGCACACGCACACCACACACACATATACATGGTCATTTAAAATATCAGTGTAAAACAGTTGTTATGGGTGGACAAAAATTTTAAATGTCTTTAATGTCCAATATTTTATTAACTGATATACTAGTGCCTTTTTCCTTCGTGTATTCTATTTTAGATTAAGCTTTCTTCTGTCTTAACCCACACCAAGCATCTTTTTAAGGATGAAAAAAAAACCAAGCACTCATATAGCTCTCTGATGCAATCTTGAATGTAAACTTGCTCTTCCTCTTTTCTTCCTAACAGTAATTTCCACTGTTTACTGTCACTCTCCTCCTCTTACACAAACCCAATCTAGTAGCATGCTTTTTCTTCACACTAACCACACAACTATTAAATTCTTATTTTAAAAAATACTACAATACACAGACTCAGAGAAGTTTAACAAAGAGAGGAGGTCTCGGAAGGATGCATGGATCTCCCTAAGAAAGTGATATAAATAGATTTTGTGAGTGGATTTGGGGTGGGTTGTTGCAAGCCACTTTTTTGGGTGGCTTCTGCTGGGCTTATAGCCAGGGTGCGTTTCTACATTCCAGGGTAGGAGCATGAGTATTAGATGTTAAGTGGGAGGGTCAGAGATAAGAAAGAAACACAGAGACATAGGATAGTTTCAGGTGGGTAATTTAGCAAATGCGGAATGCTAATTTTTTTCTGACTTTTGTGTTCTGAGTTCTGAGTTATCCCTGTGTTTAATTTTGAAGCAGAAAGACTTTTATGGATAACAGAATTCAAATATGACATTTCACTTACACATGTTAAAGAATATGCAAAGGTGACATCATGTCCTTTATACATCTAAAATTGTATTGCTTTGGGTGAGATTTGTGCTCTGGTCAAATCAGTAGGTAATACAAGATCCTTCTTTAAAAGACGACGTATCTCAAAATCCTAAAATTAATCCAGTTTCACTGTTATGGTTTTCCTTTCCAATAAAGTCTGGGTGCTTCATCACCCTTGATCCACACACAGAAGTTCTATTGACATTTCTTAGAGATGAACACATGGTTCTAGTCTACTAAAAGACACATAATAAGAAAAGGACCAAAGTGATCTAGGATTAGTAATAAGCCTCTCACCTACAGGTCAACCACTTGAAACTAGACATGGTTAATAGTAGCTAAAAATTACTACAGTGAGATGTGAAGTTGACAGCTGGTGAAGAGGCCTACAGTCTCTGCGGAATCCTCAGTGAAGTGATGCCTGTATACAGAGTCTCAGAGACAACACCGTTCTAAAAGCAGGAGATTAAATTGCCAGAAAATCCAGGTACCTTCTGATCAGTGCTGGTAGCCTCTTTCGCACTTGCTTGGATGTGTATAGTGTGTATAGTGGAAAATGATAGCTGTTTCAGACACAGAGAACCTCTGCTCTTCTGCTCCAATTTCAGCAGAAGAGCACAACTTAGAAAATAAAACTATATATATATATATATATATATATGTTGAAAAACTCCTTTTGTTATAGGTTTCATGTTAACTTAAACTCTTACAACAAAAATCGATAAATTAAGAAATTTGTAAAAATGCATAAAAATAAAAGTCATTCCTTGTCACATCCAAACAGGCACACAACACAGGATGATATAATGTTCATGAGATGGGAGGCCTGAATAGAAACATAGGAGTGGGGGTTGGCGGGCAGTAAATAAGGGGGAAAAAGTGGGAGGAGAGGAAGGAGTGGAAACTGTGGTTGGAATGTAAAATAAGTATATTAATTAAATTTTAAAAATAAAATTTGAAATGAATGTTAATTTGTAACTAAATACATAGATTTTGTATGTTCTATGATGTTGTCATTAATGTTGTATTCCTTGGTTTGCCTAACCTTTATTGTTATTTGGTTTTTGTTTGGTTTTGGTTTTGGGAAATGTGAGACGAGTTATTTCACAGAGTAACAATGTAAGAGATAACAATTACAAAATATTTGTTATATCATATATAAGATGAATTTCCTTAGAAATGCATTTCCTAGAAAGTTTGCATATCCAAGGGTTCATAGGTAGCCATCAAATCCAATTTGCAAAAATATAAAAATTTAAGTTAGTAATTTTTGTTTCTGAAAATAAGAATATTTAAAGAAGGCTTTACAATTTCTGGGCAACTTTAACTTTTAATAAATCTGGAGACAATCTCCATAGATGAAAACTATAAAATATGTCATTTTTTTCCATTCAACATGGTTTGTAGCAAATTCAAGTCTGTTACACATGTGTCAAGAAATTTCTCTGGTAAAATTGAACATTATTCTTGACTGTTAGACTCTAAAATAAATGTATGGGACATAAGAAACCTGGACATTTTTATCTTTTAAGTTTTTCACCTGAAAATCAAAAATGTTTACAGCAACTGAAAAACCCGGATAAATCCAGACCCCTCTAGCAGAAAAAAATAGAGCCAAAAATCTAGCAGGAAGAGAAGAGCCAAAAATCTAGGTTAGCCGGTTCAGTGGCTTTGTTCCAGGAACTAGCTGACCATAATATTAGATTATAATCTTGAGAATAATCTTGAAAAACAGGGAGTTACCCCCTTATGATTATCACTGTTATTTTCAGAATTTTCCAATGACGCTCTAATTGGGTTGTGGTTGTGGTTTCCTTTCTTCCTTTAAACACACCCTCTCCCATCTATTCGGGTCAAACTCCTCCCCTGCATAGGATATGAGTCTTGACCCCAGAGCTCTGGTTCCTGTCAATAAACCTCGTGTGATTTCAGCAAGGATGGTCCCTTGTGAGTTCCTGGGGGGTCGCGTTATCCAGAGACTTGAGTGAGAGTTTCCCCACTCCAGGGGCCTTTCACAACCATGTTGAACAACTACATTATCATCTAATTATGCTTGATTCCACTTACTTTATATGTATGCTATTTATATACTACCTCTGCCTTTTCTTCTATAATTACACCAGAAATCCATCATCTGTGTGAAACCATTCAAGCAATGCTAAATGAATTCTGTTACCCTGCGCATGTGTGATCTGATAGAAGCTTTTCTATAGCACAGTGACAAAAAGAAAAATAAAATATAGTTTTAAAATATGGTGTTTGAAAATTTAAAGACAGCGTAACCTTCATGTATTTCTCATAGCACATTAGAAATGACCCCAATCACTTTCCTCGGAGAGTTCTAATCATCTTTACTTCACTGGCATCAACTTGCTTGCTTGGCTTCTTAATAAGATGATTTATTTAGAGGCAGAGCAGGAAGGCCAGCCTTGAGACATGATGGCCTCCCAGGGTCTTTCAGTGGTTTTCAAAAGGGCAGATACTGTTGACCTTTATATAACAGGAGAAGCCGATCTTACAAAGAGGCTGCTTTTCTATTCTTGATTGAACTTGAGATTGCCTTTCTCAGTTAAAGCAATCGAAATGGGTGATGGTTAATGTGTTCCTTAACAGCTAAAATTTTTAATCTCTCTTTAATAGCAAGATTTCTCCTTTTTCTGTAGTTGGTATACTGCACATGGGACATCTAAAAATGCAACTGAACTTTTGATTTCTACTTTAAAGTATTCAAATTCAACAAAATGCCTCTAATTCTTAGTCATACTGAGTTGTTATTCATTCTCATTATCCTATATTCTTCCTGTGTTCGAAGGGCTTTGGAGTAAATCAAATTATCGCTAACATTAAAAGACAAATATTCAAATGAAAGACAAAAATAAAAATAGATTGTAATCAAATAAGGATATGAAACAGAAATTGTAAACAAATACAAAATCAAATTAAGTTTTATTTTTTAAATTGTTTGTATAAATGCAGGTTTGTGAGTATATATACATGAGTGGTGTGGGATTACCCTCTGTATGCTGTGAATGTGTTTTGTTACCACTGGTTAATAAAGAAGCTTCTTTGGGCCTATGATAGGGCAGAATAGAGCAAGGCATGAATTCCAAGCAGAGGTAGAGGAGAAAAGTAGGTGGAGTAGAAGAGATGCCATGTAGCTGCTGAAGGAGAAAGATGCCCACCCCAGCCAGAACCTTACTGGTACATCATGAGCCCTGTGGTAAAATGCAGAATAATAGAAATGAGTTAATTTAATATGGAAGAGTTAGTTAATAAGAAACCTAAGTTATTAGCCAAACAGTGTTGTCATTATTATAGTTTCTGTGTGATTATTTGGATCTGAGAGGCTGGGAAAGAAAACTCAATATCTGACTACAAAATGGAGCAGCCATGAGGCAGTTACATCCACATAAAACCTGAGAGATTTAAAAGGAAATTCTAGACTCAAAACAAGAGTTTAATACACTTTCTTGGTAGCCAGTTTTTTTTTTTCAGATGGATTCTGTGTGCTGGTGGAAAGCAGGGGTGCCATAGTTCCTTTGAGAGAGGTCTTCCTGACTCAGCATTGGCAGCAAAGTTTGTGAGGCTTCTTTAAGGAAGGGCTACCTAGTTCATGCTAGTTGCACAGTTATGTCTCTTCCAGGAGGCTGAACACTTAGATGGGGTCTGTTCCAGTGTGTTACAAAATGCTTAATGGTGACATAGACCTG
>JAQHUG010000020.1:9850892-9862263 GCA_028555095.1 Dicrostonyx torquatus
TGAGCCCTGCTTAGCTGATTCAGTGAATGGGTCATAGCCTTCTGGTGACTTCCATCCCATTTGATTATCACACACCCCCATTCTCTGAGGGGTTTCACAATCTCCGAAGAGAGGGACACAAGAGAGACCTTCAATTTATATTTTCTTTCTGCTTAATGTCTGACTATGGGTCTCTGCACATACTCCCAAAGGCAATTTGCAGAAATACCAAAGTCCACATCAAATTATTGAGGAACGAGACACGCCATATCTATTCAATCTAGTACTTGAAGTTTTAGCTAGAGAAATAAGACAATTGAAAGAGATCAAGAGGTATTGGCATTTTAAGAAATCCACTCAATGTTTGTTAAATAAAAATCAGCACTAGAACTCATACCTTGGATAATCTGCAAAGGAGGCAAAGTCAACTCAGCGTGCTTGCAGAAAATTTCACATTCATGTTTATTTTTCAACTATTCACAGCAGTGACAATATAGACCCCGTGAAAGTGCCAATCAATATATGAATAAATGTGATAATACACAAAAAAGGAACCTTACTAAGCCATAAAGAAGGAAATTGTATCATTTTCAGAAAAATGAAGGAAATTGGGGACCTTCTTGGTGAGTAAAATAAGACAGTCTCAGGAAGACAAATATCACATTTTCTCTCATATGCAGAATCTGTGACTTGTCTGTCTGTCTCTCTGTTGTCTTCTATCTGTGTATCTATTAAAGTGGAAAGGAAACAATGGGAAAGGAGAGCCAAAAGTAATATAACTTTCTAAAGAATAAAGCAGTGAACAATAGAGGAAAACATCCTCAGTGAAAAAGATATCTCCATCCTAAACACACATAAATAATCATAGGTGTGTGCTCCCACATACGCAAATGCACAGGTATGCAGACATTATAAAAACACACTCACTTTTAAAAGTTTTCTAAATCACTTCCTGTTCATTTCAAAATAGAGTTTTGAAGAGAATGAGTAGTATAGGACACACCAATATTCGTCAGATTGCTTGAAATACTTAAGTTCAAGACCTCATCAATGGACCCATTCATATTGAAGCCATAAGAGGACCTATTATTTTTATCATCATGTTTGAAACATGGACCAGTGTTCTGAGTCTTTTATTCTGAGCAATGGGAAACATATCTAATCAAGGCTATTTGTTGACAATTCAATTTCTAAGAATACATATGCATTCTTTCTACTTCTACCATCTTTATATTCTACAAGAAATCCCAATTATTTTCTTACAGACCATTTTCATCATTAAGACCATATTTATTTATATATGTTCTGTAAAAGACATATCTGTTATGTCCAGAAACAAGCATGTGAAGTTGAGTTCCTTGCATTCAGTAACCAGTTCCTATGTTTTAACTTTTTGTCAATGCCGTGGTGTAGACTATGCAGACTGTTTTGATCATTGTTAATTAATAAGTCACCCTAAGGGGCACCAAGCTGAGTCTTTTGTGATTGTGCCAGCATTTAAAGTCTATACAGAAAGTTTTAAACACCTTGTACTTGTGATCTGAGTAGTTTTGTCACTGTAGTTCTAGGTACACCTGTCATATTGTGGAATCTCATCTTGACACTGGCAGTTCTACAGACCCTTGAACCAATCTTAGCAGCCTCCTCTCTTTTACAATTAAATTATCACGTTTCCCACAACTTCCTCCACTGATGCATCAAACCCACTTTTAATACAGCCACGTAAGGCACTATTGTCATTGGGTAAACCCTTTGCCACTAATCTGAATTCTTTCTTTGTTCTCAGTGAGGCTCTTGTTTTTTCTATAAACTTTGCTAACATAGATGCACTTGCTTCCCCTTCAGAGAAAATTAACAAACTTTGCTTCTGGTCTGTTGGGGAATATTATTTTCAGGTGTGTGACTTTTGTTTATGTTGCGTTTGTTTAACTCTGTGAAGTAGTGTTGTTACTGTGCCTGTCTAAAACACCTGATGGTACTAATAAAGAGATAAACACCTAATAGTGAGGTGGGAGCCAAGATACTTGGTGCTGGCAGGCAGAGAGTATAAATAGAAGGAGAAATGAGGTAGAGGAGAAACAACAACAACAAAAAAACCAAAACAAAACAAAAATCAAACAAACAAAAAATGAGGAGAAGCAAGAGAAGAAGGGGAGGAGGACTTCAGCGGCCAGTCATCAAGCCACCCAGCCAGCATGGAGTAGAAGGAAAATAAAACATACAGAAGTAAAAACGATAAAAGCCCAGAAACAAAAGGCTGTGGGAATAATTTAAGAATCACTGGAAAGAAACAAGTCAAACTGAGGTCGGACATTCATAACTAAGAATAAGCCTTCCTGTGACTTATTTGGAAGCTGTCTGGTGAGTCCCCCAAGGGAGGCTAGAAAGCCAAAAGAGTAAAACATCACACAATACTGGTCACCGTCCATCAGAAGCAACCATCCCATCTCCTTGCCTCCATTCTCAAATGATGAAGTCAAACTCAGCAAATCAATGTTAGTGTTTCCAACTCTGCTTTTCACTTTCTCTTCTAAGAAATTAATTTTCTTTCTGTTTCTGATTTCTTTACACTGTTATTTTATATTTGTCTTTTTAAGTCTTCCCATGATTAAGCACAATTAAAAGGGAACAAAGTGCCTTGATAATGCTTCTCATGGTTAACTCTGATGAAATTCTTTCCTCTTTCATTAAATTCTGTGGAGCAGATTACCTTTCTGGCCCACTGTTCAGTCATTGGTCTTATGAATCTTGCTTATATCAAACTATCAAAGTAAGCATAAGAAAACCAGGTGTGGTAGTTTGACTGTTGATTGACCCCCATAATCTCCTAGGGAGTGGCACTATAAGGAGGTGTGGCTTTTTTGTAGAAGGTGTTTCATGAATTGTAGTTGATCTTAATAATAAAAACCAAGAGTCAGATATAGGGGTTAATGATGATAAAAAATAGAAATAGAGAAGCCAGCCAATAAAGAGTTCTTTTAACTCGACCAATGCTAAGACAGAAGGGACAATCCTGTCCTCAGACTGCATCACCAGACTCCATCCGTCTCCACTAAACCTCAGACTGTAACAGTCTCCACAAAATCTCAGAGTGCCCTGAACTCTTATCTCCTCCTGCTTCATAGTCCTTTCTCTGTCCAGCCATATCACCTCTGTCTCCACCTCCCTAATGGTGGGATTAAAGGCATATTATTCCAAGTGCTGGAATCACCTTTGTGTAAACTCCATTTCTCTTTTAGACAGATTCAGTCTTGTGTGGCCCAGGGTGGCCTTGAACTAACAGAGATCCCTCTGCCTCTGTGTGCCACCACTCCCTACCTCTAGTGGCTTATCTCTGCAAGAAGGCATAGCCTTGTTGGAGGAAATGTGTCACTGTGGGGCAGGTTTTGAGGTTTCCTATGCTCATGTTGTGCCCAGTGCCACAGTTCACTTCCTTTTTTCCTGTGGATCAGGATGTAGAACTCGCATCTCCTTATTCAGTGTCATGTCTGCAAACATGTCTTGCGTCCCTCCAAGATGATAATGGACTAAGTTTCTGAAACTATAAGCTACCTGCATTAAATGTTTTCCTTCTTAAGGGTTTCCATGGTCATGGTGTCTCTTCATAGCAATGGAAACCCTAATTAAGACACAATGCATGGGCTCAGAGCTTATGTATTCCTGTGCCATTGATACAACCTCATGTCTTTCATTGTTATTTATATGGTGCAATTCCCCATCTTTTATATTTCAGTACACTCCTCTTTCTGAACATTTTCTTTCTTAGTTCATTCCAGATTTCTTCATGCAATGAATGTAGAGATACCTATACTTTGTTTTTTGTTGATGTTGTTATTTTCTGTATCTCTTCACAATACTCCAGTTAAAAATCATACCAAAATTTACTTTTACAACAAATTCCCATCCATAACTTTCATGATATATTCATAAATGTTTGGGCTCACATACATAACTGCTCATCAAGAATTTATATTCAGATATGCAGTGAATGTTTCAAATATAGCACAACACAATAAATTCTTTAATTATAAAGATCCTTTCTATGCCAGAGTACTTATTAAAGTCAATGTTTCTAGTATGTAGTATCATATTATGAATTTAAAGTTTTAATAAGGAAGAATATTTTGTGTTGAACATTTATCATAGAAATTAGCAAACAAAAATAAGGCAAGGTGAACTGTTGGAGGAATCTACTACCTTGATTGTGGTAATGGTCTTAGAGTATATGTGTTATTCAAGCTAACCAAAGTATAGAATAAATGTTTGTACTATATTGCATAACAGTTAAGCCTCAATGTAACTATATAACACCAAGAATGGACTCATTACTTTTTGAGTTGATTTGAGTTTAACTGTGGTAAAAATCAATTGTGATAACTTTTGACATCATTTTCCCACCCAGACACTGCCTTATATTTTACCATCCTTCACTTCCAGTTTATCTCTCCCCTCTAATATTTTCTGTAAATTGCCACAGCTGTCCCTTTTCACAGTCCTTATCATCACTTTCTTAACGCACGTCATTATCATGCCTGAGTAGCTCAACTACTGTACCCCTTAAGTAAGCTTTCCTGACACCAGCATTACTGACACGATCCTTTCTCTGGTGCAAAAACCAAATTTTATTTTTCACTGTTGTAAAGACTTGACTAAATTCCTATGTCCTCTAACACAAAACATAGACAAAATGCAAACACTGATATCATGTTCTTCACTCTTACCTTACGTTACTACCCACAAGGTAATTTACACGCAAGAAATTGTAATCTTATTTACTCTATGTTATGGTGCTTTATTGATTATTTGGTTCTGTAAACTATTTTCTTTCCCTGTAATACTCTTTCTTCCCTCATATCCAAAGTTATCAAGCTGTGGGTCTCAACCCCTTTAGAGGTTCCATGATCCTTTTACAAGGGGTCACCTAAGGCCATTAGAAAAGATGATATTTATATTATACTTCATGAAAATGGCAAAATTACAGTAGTTATGAAGTAGCAATGAAAATAATTTTTTGGTTAGGAGTCACTGTAGTATGAGGAACTGTATTAAAGAATCTCAGCCTAAGAAGGTTGAGAACCTCTGCTTTACATGTTCTTGTACACATATCAAGACTCAGTGTCTCTCTACAGAGAAAATCACATGTGTAGATCAATGACCTTTTCCCGACCCTCTGGATTCCCCCATACATGTCATAATCCATGGTGATGCTTTGTTTATTGTCAAACCCTTATAACCAGATGTTCATTATCTATTTCACTGATGGCCAATAATTGAGATGATTAGTTCAACAAATATTTTCCTAATGAGCAAATGAAATATTGGCCCCATTTACTACTCAATCACTTTATTTATAATTGTGTTTTCTTTCTTTACTGATGAATATAAATATATATATATATATAGAGAGAGAGACCTTGATGCCTTAAAGCAAGCAACATGAAAATATTCTTTTAGAGATACAAATGAAACACCTAGAATGAATCCAATCAATTTGTACTATTTTAAAGGGCTCTAGGATAAAATATAACTCACAGACACTACAATGTCTAAAGTCCTGTCACATTGATATTTAACCTTTTTCTACATTTATGACCAACAACACAAAATCTGCCCTCTGCAACGTAATTATCCATGCTTGAGTGACCTCACTAAATCTCTTGTCTTCCTATCCTCTCTTTTGGTGACCCTATGGCCATAATACAGGAAAGCAACCCCATTTTTATAGTTTTCAATTCACTATACCTGAGAGGTTTGGGTTTTCACAAAATGTGGCATAGTTACATATTCCAGGGACTATAACTTGTTTGTCTCTAGACTAGATTCAGGCCTCCCCTAAAGGTCCTATGTTGAGGTTCTAAACCCTATGATCAAAGCATTCCACATGACACCTTTGGAAGATGATTAGGTCATAAACTACCGAGGTCTGAGCAATTTGTTTTTTATTTGAGAGGTTTAAGAGTGACTTCCTATCCATGCTGTTCCCATTACATGAGATCATAACAGGAAGCACCCACCTGTGAGTCAGCAGGCATCTCTCATAAACTAAAACATACATAAGCAACTTGAAATTACATTTCTAGTCTCTAAATCTGTGAGAAGTGAATTTTTATATGTAAGCTTTACATTTGGCAGTGACAGTATCAGTAAGACACCATCAATGGTATAGCAATATTTTATCTATTAAGGCAGTATGACTGAAGCTTTCCTTGACTATATCATACATTCTTGGTTAATTACTTCACAAAATATTAATTCCATAATTGCACATTTCTTTGTTTACCAAATGATAAATCAAAAAATATTACTCTAAACTATTGTTAAATAACTTAATCATTTCCTCACTATATGTGTGTGTTCACTTAGATTATAACTTTATCAGAATCTACCTCTGTTACCCTATTTACAGTTTCCATCAAGAATTTATGAAATTCCTTAAGGTTCTCTTATCAAAGATGTTATATAATCACTCCACTCTCAAACTTGGGTGTATAGATGTGGCTTATTGTGATTCACTTTTAGTTATTTAATTCCTTCTTTAAAACATTTAGTGAGTTCCAGCCTCTGAAGGAATTGTTTAGTAGAAACACAAAGATGGAAAGGACACACTTGCCCTGATTATTTAATTCATTTTCTCCTTTTTTAGATACTGGGACACTTTTGCTTTACTCTAGTTTCTCATGATCCCTGATAGACTTAAAGCAGAAATTATATGAACAATAGAAAACAATTTCATCACTTAAATATATTAAAATATAGGCATGTATACCCAGATGTTGTATGTAAAATGTAGATTTGGTAAGGTCTGCATTAGAAATAAATCACACATATCTAATAGTCAAAATATATTAAATATATTTCCACATACTGTTTGCATTCAATGAAAAGTTTTATAATTCTATAAAATTAGTCTTATAATGCATATTAGGAAAATTTTTTGCAGAATTTCATGACACATTTTATATCATACAATTGTATATTTAATATAATCAATAATTTTCCTTTTCGTATCCTACAAGTCAGATGTTTCCTAGAAACAAATTGAATCAATAAATCAGACTTTTCTCTTCATATACTATTCCTTTAATTACATAAAGATTAAAGGGAATGGCAGGAGAGAAGTAACTTAGATACAGGTGTGTGCTTTCCTATATCCAAAATAAGCTTTCTAAAGCCACTAAAAAAAAAAGTAGTTATATAAAACAAAAAGTTTAGAGACAACACTGACACAGTAAAACCTGCATATGACTTAAAAGAGTCTTAAGAAAACAAGGTAAGAAATATTAGTAATTTTTCTGAATGAGGACTAAATTGTAACAATTTAGCCTCTAACAACTGAAGTGCTGGGGGTGTCATATGCATCTTTTGTGTGACAGTAAACTGTGCATTGTAAAAACACGTAATGACTGTGGGAAGCCCAAAAAACAATCATGATTTTGTTTTACAATTGTTTGTTGTATACTTTCTTTCTTGGTGCTCACAGCTCACATAAAAGAATCACAGTGAAAATACAGTTGTTAAGCTCAAAGTTGATTTAATCATCCTACTTCCTTGCCTAAATATGGGATGGCTATTTGTTGACACTTAGAAGAGCAATGGGAAAGTTCAGTTGCCAAATGAATGACTGCATTCCAATGTTGATTTAGAAACAAAAGTATTAACTAAACAAAGAAGTTAGGAATCATCAAAACTTGCTAGGCAACATGAAACCCGTAGTGTGTTTGTTTTTTGTCTTGATTGTGCCCTTGAAATAATTCTCCATTCATGAAGAACTATGTGGACCAGAAAAAGAGATGGACAATCCCCAGGGACTTATTGTATACGTGGAGCTATGAAGGAATTTTTTTGCCCATTAAACTTCTAAATCAAAACAAAAAATATATTCTTACTGGATTAAGAAAAATAATTATCATCAAATAGAGTAGGTTGAATTTGAGATTCTATCTTGCACCTATCATAATGACTAAGACCCAAAACACAAGCAACAGACATTTTAGTAAGAATGTGGAGCAGGGGAAACACTCCTCTACTCTGGAGCAAGTGACACACCTCTCCATTGCTCACAAAGTCGACTCACCTGGGCTCATAGTGGCTTGCAGAGACAGAACAGACAACCAGGGAGCTTACATGAGACTGGCTAAGGCACTCTGCATGCATGCTACAGTTGTAACTTGGTCCTCTTATGGGAATACTAACTGCAGGAACAGAAGCTGTCTCCATCTCTGGATCTTTAACTGGCTTTTAGGACCCTGCTTCTCATACTGGGACACCTTACCCAGGGTTAATATATGGGTAGATTGTCAGGGGTACTATAACTTGATATGCCATGTTTCATTAATAATCATAGGAAACTTGTCTTTTTCTGGATGGAGATGGAAGAGGAGGGAATTAGGGGGTTAAATACGGAAAGGGGAAGAGGTACTAGGAAGGGATGAGATGGGTGGGGGAGCCTGCAATTGGAGTGTAAAATAAATAGATGATTAAAATAAAGATAGATAAATAGATGTATAATTGAAACAATAAAAAGAAATTGTATTATTGTCAATTGGTGTAGAGCCACCATAGTGAAGAAAAGTCAATATATATTTGCGATATTAGGCTGCAATATTATTCAATATAGTTATAAAATAAATCAATGAATAATTACAATTTTCTAATAAACACATTATTTTTAATACATTTAGCCAGGTAGTGGTGCCAGCAAATGCCTTTAATCATAGCACTTGGGAGGCAGAGATAGAAAGATCTCCTTAAATTTGAGACCAGACTGGTGTACTGAATGAGTTCCAGAACAGGCTCCAAAGCAGTACATAAAAATCATGTCTCAAAAACCTAAATACCAAAACAAAACAAAACAAAAACTCAACAACAAAATAAGAAAAATTAAAATAAATCTGGCATTGTGTTTGATTTATATCACTGCAATCAAATGATAGTTTTAACATGTAATCAGCATATAGTATTAATTAGATGCTATGCATTATATAAGAAAGGCCTTGAAACCCAGAACTTGTTAAACACTAATGATATATTTCAATTCACAGTTTAAATTTTTGTCAGAAAATTTAGAGATTATAGTTTATAACATAGTTGAAAATAGAATTGAATGCCTCGGGTATCTAAACATAGTTAAAGTTTTGTACAACTGAATTGTCTACATTTGAAAACATCCTAGCTTTCCAAAGTTGGAAAATAAACTAATTTGCAGCAAATATAGTGAAAGCTACAGCCGTGCAGATATATGGACAATAAATGATCTATAGTGAAGAAACAGCTTATGAAACATGTATTTTAAGTGTAGTTATAAACATATATAAAGAGATAAAATGAAATGAGTAAATTCCAATGTTGAAACAGGCAGCAAGAACATTGATAGAGATATATGCTGTTGTTGGTATTAATAATATTGGTGGTGGTGGATTTTTGGATATTCTTTAATAAGTGGGTCTCCAAGGAATAAAATAATCTGATCAAAATGCTTGGTGTTTTCCAGTTTCTGTGTTAAAAATATATATCTATCATAGTCAGTGTTCTAGAGGCCATCAATGAAATGTCACTTACTATAGAAAGAATGGATATAGGACATGAAGAGCACATACACAAGGAACAAATGGCAGAACAATTAGAAAATGGAGTTAGTGAGGAGACCACTGGATAAGGGCACTTTCCATGTACACTGGGGACTTGAATTTAGTCTGCAGGATGAACATAGTGAAAGGAGAGAGCATGTGCTCAATGGATCCATACACACACTAATAAAAATATGCACAATTTTAATTAGAAATGTATTATTATTCATTGTTTATTACCTTTGCTTTTATTTAACTTAATTATAATTCCATTTTAATATTGGTTGTATATAATGACTGAGTCAGATAATCCTTGAGAGTGTAGCACTTGGATGCTGTAAGCTAGAATAAGCTAGCCTAATAATATCGATACTAGGTTACAAATATGAATATTATTATCACAGAATGTGTGGCTCCTTTCAGAAGTGCAGGATTTCCAACCACTGTATTAACTTTGATGGTCATTGCTGGTAATATTCTGTTTCCTCTTGGCAGCATGGTTAATTTTGCAACACTTTGCCAGTGGAATCTGAGTGGAAATATCTTTCTCTTTCATGATACTTTAATATCTTTTACATATTTTATATCTTTTAATAACAATTAAAGTAGAATTGTCCTCAGCATTCCATTCCTTCTCTTTGCCTCTAATACAGAAAACAGTGGAGAAAGGATATAGAAGAAACCAAGGTCTCTGATCTCCATAGAGAAAAATCATCTACTGGTAAGAAACAAATAGTTGTACTTCTAAAAGATCTACAAAAGCAGTGCTTTGAGTTTATCAAAACAGGGAAGGTTTATCACAACTACTGCACGTGTTAACTTCAACTTTCTGCCATTTGCACTTCAGGAATAACAGATTGTATTTATAAAATAAATACCTAAAGTGATTTCTTTGAAGCATGAATTAAAATGAAATTTGTCAGTACCATGCAAACAAATGGGAAGAGAATGTCCAATCATTTTGCAAGCTATTTTCAAAACAGTATGTAGAAATCTATGATAACTTGAACTACTCATAGATTTCAAGTTAATTTATAGATTGTTCCACAACTTAACTTCCTCTCTTATAATGTTATAAATTATTTGTAACCTATAGCAAAACAATTTAAGTACCATATATTGAAGTAACATAAAATACATATTTCTAAAATACAGTATCTTGGCTCTAACAATAGGTGATCTCTTTTTTCCTTCTGAGGGCTGGTGTGGATGTTGTTTGAAAGAGCATGTGTGCAGTAGATTCAGACACTGAGGAAGTGTGAGTAATGTCCCAGGCTGCAGCTGTGGCCACACTCTTACTGCGAGGACCCTGACTGTACCAACCACAGTAACTCAAACAACTTTAAGGTCATCTCTCAAATTCTATTTTCTTTCCACATTCAAGGTTAAAGGTTGTATAAAGGTGGTTTTAGATTTCAAGTTGTTTTTGTTTGACTTTGATGTAATTTCCAGTTGTGTTTAAGGGGAAATATATTCCAATCTTCTACCTAAAACGTCTATCATGAAACTTCATGACATTGTTGAAATGAAATTCTGTTCCAAAACTCCCCTGGAGATACATCTAAAGTTAAAATACTCACCAAAGTTTATCACTAACAGTTTCTAAAGCTCAGTAGCTAATATTTAGGGATGACAAATAAATATAAAATTAAATAGTAACAATATTATTTAATATAATATAAACATATCTGCTATAGATTGCATCTTGGTAGACCATTGTTAAAATTTCTGTAATGTATTAGAAAAATACAGTTACAGGGCTGGAGAGATGGCTCAGTGGTTAAGAGCACTGACTGCTCTTCCAGAGGACCTGGGTTCAATTCCCA
>JAQHUG010000020.1:9884177-9897336 GCA_028555095.1 Dicrostonyx torquatus
GTGGGGTAGTGGGGGAGCGGGAGGGTACGGATCAAGGGGAGTAAATGTAAATTTTTCTTTTAACAATAAATAAAAAAAGAAAGAAAAACAAGAAATACATTAGAGCATGCATGAACAGAATTTTCCATTACACGTGTGATTTTTAACTTGCACTTCCTAATGTTTCCCATGGTGATGTGGTCAGTAGACAACATAGAGGGAACCTGAGATCAGTTATGTAACACATACAAGGATGACCCTCCTGGCTACCTTGCCACTTGTATATTGTTTAATCCTAATTATTAAACAGAATCTACCCAGATACTCAAATTCTTCAAGAAAAATATTTTGCTCAGAACAAAACAGTGTTCATGTAAGAACTTCAGTGGTATCCTCTTTATTCAGTATGAGGACATTTTGTAAAACACTTTAATAGAGTTTACACTGGTGCATTGCAGAATGTTCACGATGAGGTATCCTTGTAAGAAAACTTGCTCTGAGAAGTCTCCTTTCGATAACAGAGTGGTTTACATCCAGTTGCCTAAAGGATACACTCTGCAAAGCTTACTTAAGAAAGCAATTTTCCAGTCTGATGTACCCAGCAGCTCTGTTTACTCAAGAGTGCATAGAAAAAAGAAATACGGAATGCATTTAATGAGGGGCTAGAGAGGTAAGAGCAGTTTCTCTTTTCTAGGACCAAGGAAAAGACTTGACTTCAGCATTCTGCAGTTTTTAGAGCCAGCTGTTGTACATAGACAATTGTCATCTCCTCTCTTTAAGACTCAGTTTGGATTTACATGCCAAGCCAATGAAATACACTTAAAGAAATTAATCTTAAGATTTTTACAGTGCAAGAAATGTGACTGAAAAGTTTGCTTGTTGATAGAGTCATCTAGAAGAATTTTTTTCCTTAGTCGTTTCCTTTGTACATGAAATGCAGACTATAATTTTCAGATCTTAAGGCATACTTCCATGCAAAGGTCACCCTGCATAACAACCAGCCACAGCTAATCTCCTACTTCTTTCTCAATGCCATTCTATTCTTTTTCTAGAAATTACCAAGTAACTCAGTACACATTTATAGCACCATTTCACATTTTGTG
The DNA here is from genome assembly GCA_028555095.1 of Dicrostonyx torquatus. Lineage (NCBI taxonomy): Eukaryota > Metazoa > Chordata > Mammalia > Rodentia > Cricetidae > Dicrostonyx > Dicrostonyx torquatus. The sequence goes on from JAQHUG010000020.1 coordinate 9,885,260, forward strand.
TTCATCGACTGCAGTAACTTTATTCCCCTTAAATTTTCATAGCATCCATCTGGCTGGAGTACAGATAATTTAGGCTCTGTGAGGTACTTTCTTCTCAATCTGACAGGTGCCATATTATAGGAAATAATTTCTTCAGAATGATCGTGAATTTTAAAGAACAGAAGGTTAGGTGTAGTAATGAGGAGAGCCTGCTTTTGGTCCTGGCCGCCCGGCTAGCTTACACCCGAAATAACCACACGAATATTATATTAATTAAATTACTGTCTGGCCCATTATATCTAGCCTCTTTTAGGCCAGCTCCTACTCTTGATCTAACCCATTTTTATTAATTTGTGTTTACCACAAGGTCATGGGCTTACCAGGAAACCTTTTAACCAGCATCAGTCTCGGGCAGGAGAACCATGGCATCTGTCACACTGCCTTCTTTTTACTATTTCATTGTGTCTATTTCACAAAAGGCCAAGACAGTTTTCTTTATTTACCAATGAAAGCAACACAAATACAGAAGAACCTCCTACACCATTTCCCCTTTTTCTGTTTAAATAAAAAAGAAAAGCTTTACTTTAACATAGTAAAATTACATATAACAAAACAGTTATCAAGCAAGAATTATAGTTGCAATATTTAGATCTATTTTATATTTTATTGTAACAATGGAAACTCGAACTATAACTATTTATCTATTTTTAACTTTGTTAAAGACTCCAGAAGGATATAATATTACCCAAGTAAATGAGAAGTAAGTAACTTTTAAAACTCTAGAAATGACAGAGACTTCTTGCTGCCTGTACAGTCATTTAAAGTTCCTCTGTACCGTTGGGACAGTATTTAGTAGACTTATTTATGAAGTTGGAAATTTTAAAGACAGTTTAGTTACTGATTTTTGTATCCTGTAGAATGTTTGAACTAGACATATGGCTCAGAAGTTATTTACATGGACTTGCCTTCCAGAGAACCCAGACTCAATTCTCAGCAACCACATAGTAGTTCACAACCATCTGTAATTCCATTTTCCACTCCCTCTTCTGCCCTCAGAAGGAACCAGACATGAACATGATGCACATACATGCATGCAGACTAATTGTCCATACAATAAAACAATAAATAAATAAATCATGAGGAATTAAAAAGTAAAAAAGAGAAGTTTATTGCTTCAGATAAAAACCATAACATCCAAGACTTTCTTTATTGAAATGGTAATATATTTGCAAGTCATTTTTTTAGAGTCTGGAACCATTTTTACCTTCCCAAGTACAATTTTAGCAACTAAAGCAAAAAAAAATTTGAAATAATATGAAATTGCACATAACAAGATCAGTGCTCATTCATGGTGGAAATTTGAAATGGATACACTGCCTTCTGGTTGCTTTTTTAATTACCTGTTAGGGAGCAAGGCAATTCATGTTTACATATCTCCAGCCCTTCCAAGACCCTAAGACCTCCTTTTTTAATATAAGGAACATTATAAGTAAGAAACAGCATATAAGGTAATTTTTTCCTGGATCCTTACACAATAGTGATTGTGGTAACACAAAAGAAGTAACACGTGAGTGACTATGTGGTTTATCACCTGGCTTTAATCCATGGTCTTCCCGTAATTTCTGCCACTGAGTTTACAAAATGGCAATCTATAAACTAAGTGGGATAACACCTGGTACCAAAACTACATTTAGCTTAGCACAATAACTTAATGCTTTAAAATGAAGCTAAATTTTATCATCAGTCCCTAGATGAAGATGTATGCTAGACCAACCTCTGGGTGATACTTGATTATTTCTCTTAAGTCTAATACTTAACATTTCATAATGTTTTACTGACTCAGAACAGAGAGCCTTGCTCCTTCTTGACCTTTCTGAAATTTCTTGTTTATTTCAGTTCCCACTGAAAATGAGAATTGTTCCTTTGTTTCAAGTTTTCAGATGCCTTTATTCTGGACTTTGCTTGAAGCTATCCTGACAATGCATTATATGCTTTTGTCTGTTTATTTGTTTTGTTTTAGGTGTAAGATTCATTGTTTTAGATATAGAGCATGACTTCTAAATACCTACCCTGGCCTTTTCAGAATTGCTTTGCCCGTTTACCTGTATCCCAACAGATTCTATGCCTCTTTACCTTGCTCTCTCCAACAATGCTAGCAACCCTGTTTCCACTTATGAAAGCCCCAAGTTTTTTCTCCAAAGCCTAAAGAGGCACTGCAGGCATTGACACCCTGAGCAGATAAGTCACTGCTTTTGAATTCAGCCTGTGTAAGTTGAAGTCCCTGCCTCTTCCCGTTCAGATCAACATTTCAGCTCATCTACCATTCTCCAATATTTACCTGGTTTTGCAACAAAATTACAGAGACATGCCAATATGAAAAGGAAAGTGTTTTGGGTCAAAATTGCAATATGTTTGTCACACAGAAATGAATATATTTTCCTAAGGTTTCAATTTCTCTATTCTTCCTTGTCTGATTTTACTGGAAAAGAGGTCAGAGAAGAATCTATTTTGTACTTTGTGACATTCTATTATCTCTGCCTGCTACACAGATAGGTAACAAAACAATACCCTGTCAAGTATTAAAAAACTTAGCTAAAATAGAATAAAAAGAACTTTTAAAAAGTTATACATCAGCAAGGACAAGGTGAAGAGAAAATGCTGCTACAAAGTTTGGGCACTGAAAAGCAAAAAAATAAAACTAACAAAAAATGAAAAAAGAAAAACCAAACTGGTAGGGAAAGGTATCCCTAAGACATACTTTAGTGCTTTCCAGACACTTCTGAGGGAACCCAGGAATGAGTCAGCTCATAGCATGGAATCAATCCTAGATCAGGTTAAAAAAAAAACAAAACAAAAAACATATGTATAAGGTCTTCTTGAAATGAAGTTTCCTATAGGAATGAGGAGAGAGGTGTCGTATGAAGGCAAGTAGCAAACAGACTTAAGGCACAGTTTCTTTCTTCCAACCTTTGATCAAGGCAAACATTTATTCTAAGGTAAAACACATACAACAAGAAAGTGAGCAAAGAGAAACCCAATAAGGATAGATAAGGGAGTTGTTGGCTAGCAACATAGGTAGGTTTCAGGCTGTGATTAGTATGTAGTATATCTCCCACAGGCTTCTCTGTTTGAACTCTTGCTCCCCTGCTTGCGTTGCTATTTTGAAAGGGCTTAGAACTCAACTAGGTGGAGTCTTGCTAGAAGAAGTGAGTCAGGAGCAGGTCTTGAGATTTCATAGCCTAGGTGACTTCCCATAGATTCCCTCCTTCCTGGTCATACACACGAGTTGATCATATCTACCATTCTCCTGCCACCATGTGGCAGTCAGCTATGCTGCCACATTCCGTCACATTACAACCCTGCAATGAATTCTTTCCTTTGTCCCTCAGCTTGAGTCTCAACATGGATTTGAACACAGCAACAAAAAAAAAAAAAAGTAACTTACAGAGCTAATTTCAGAATTTTGTGTCCTAGTTTTATAAAAAAAAAAAAAAAACTGCATGAAAACATCTTTGCTGCACTGTGAAATCCTCCACTTCCAGAGTTTTGTCCCTGTGGGTTTCACTGTTGGTTAACATCTGCCATCCTTAACCTTTGTTTAGTCTCAGAAGCTCTCACTTCTTGAAGTCTTTGCTGTTTGGGTGGAAGCAGCACCCAAGCCCCTGCCATTCATATACCCAAAGAATCTAGAATGTTTGGGTTAAGGCTTCATCCCAGCCCCTGGCATCCATATTTCCAAAGAGTCTGGAATGTTTGGGTGAACGTTTCATCCCAAGCCCCCTCCCCTGGTGTAGTGGAAGGCTGCTTGTTTGTTTCCAGCTGCCCAGACTCCCAAAATAACCACACATAACTGTATTAATTAAATCACTCTTGGCCTATTAGCTCTAGTGTCTTATTGGCTAGCTCCTACATATTAATTTGACCCATTTTTATTAATCTGTGTATCACCACATGGCAGCGGCTCCATGGCTTCTCCCTGACTTTGCCTCCTTTCTCCCAGCATTCTGTTTAGTTTTTCCCACCTAACTCTACTCTACCCTATCAGGCCAAGCCAGTTTCTTTATTAATTAACCAATAAAAGCAACATTTGTTCTCTGGGGGCAGTTTAATTCCCTGTGGAAGTGATCTTGAGCATCTCTGGGGAAGGGTCATCATTTGCCAGGTTTTCTCAGAGGTAGAGTCTGGACTGAGGCAACTCCCGGAGTGTGTGGGAAGTCTTTCTGTCTATACGTTACATTTATTAGTTAATGGCTTTCCTTCCCCATCTTCTCTCTGAGGGCCTAGAAGGCCACCAGGTATCCAGTAAACCTGGGCTTTTTCTAATTTGGTTTGGTTCGGTCTGGTTTGGATTATTGTGTTGGCTGAAAGGTTTATTGGGGCGTAAAAACTTTTCCTCTGCTAAGCATTTAGGCCTTGAGTGCAAAGTGATTCTTCGGCTCCCACAGTGGAAGTTAGCATATGTTTTTGTCAACGGGACATGGGTATAAATTCATGTCTGCCTTGAGCATCATACTTCCAATTCTGCTCGCACTCTTCTGACTCTGATCAAAAAAATCAGGAAGACCATGAGGAGCAAAGGGTACTTGTTTGCCTTGGACCACATGATGGAAATAATCCTATTCTCAGAGGAAAAGACAACCTCTATGAGAGACACAGCACCGAAATTTAAGGAATGTTTAGCTAAGGAATTCTTTGATGGAAACTAAATTAAATTCTGCTTTGAAGATACTGATAATCCTACGAAAGCTACCAGAGTGGAAAAAAACAAACAAAATATAAGAAGGCATTAATATGGCCCTAATAACATCACTGAAATTGTGGCATCAAATCCAGATTTACAATAAAATATTCCGTGCTTAACTTCTAGTATAGACAATAGGTTTCAGGTATTTAAGAAAAAATTAACCAAAAATACAGGGAAAGTATAAATAAAAATGAAGAAATAAATTTGAAAATTGAGAAAAACAGACAATAAAATGTTGAAGAATATTTCAAAAGTCTGTAATTATAAACAAAGAATAGAGAACTAAGAATAAAGAACTTATATTCAGGTGAAAATATTCAGTACATATTTTGTTAAGTACATGAGCTAAATTGTCCAGTAATATGTTTAATACAAATATTTAATATGTAATGATGATGTTTTAAAAATCAGTAGCATATCTCAATAGTAGAAGGTGAATCATTTCCATAATAAGAAAAATTGGGAGGGAAAAATGAAGAAAATTCCATAAAATATTTCAGCAAATAATATGTAACAATTAAAAGCTATTTTTTAAAAAAATAGTTGGTGGGATAACTCAGCAGGTAAAGGCATTTTTCTTGCAACGGGTGACCTGATTCAATCCCAGGAATCCACAGAGTTTTCAATGACAAGAAGGGAAAAGGGATTAATACAAATTAGAGAAAAAAGTAAAAGACTTTAAGCCAACAATTCATTTAAAATATTTTAATTAAAAATGAATTTAAATTTGAAATATCAACGGTTTTTGTAAAAGTGAGCATAACAATTAAATAAAAGAATTATGAAAGCCATAAATATTTTTGAAATGACCAGAAAGCATAGAGTTCTGTGCAAAGTGTAAAAGTGAGATTTTTTTTGAAATTACTTATTCCTATGGGCATTAAGAAGATATGTCACTTAGTTATGATTATGAAATACATCAAAGCAAGAATTTTATTTTTGCAAAAAGACAAAAATCACAATAGAGTGAAATGAGAATATAGTCTGCTTTTGTATGTACTTCATTAATAGTGAAATATTTCCTTTTTTGAAATAGAATGAGTTCTCCCTTGTTCAAAAGAAAAAGAGTGGGTTTTGTAATATGGAAAAAGGAAAAACCATAGTAGGAGATACATGATTGGTTAATATTTTATCGCTTATTCTTAATGGGTTACAGCTGACAGGGCTTTCATAAGATTTTTATTTGTGTGGGCCATGTTCTCCCCACTATCAGAAAAAAGTAATTGATCTTTTGTGATAGTAGTTATCAGCTTCCCTAAAGTTCTAGCTTTCTTACAGATGTTTACCATGATTAACTCTGTATTAGTTTGGTCTGACTTATCACAGTTATCACAGAAGTCTATCCAAAAACCATTGTCTTGCTCTCGCTGTTAGAAGCCTTGCTAAGAGACCAAACTACTGATGCTGACCTGGCTTTTGGCAACCTGTTCCCATGCTGGATTATCTGGCCCTGCTTTGATGTAAGGGGAGGAGCTTGGTCATGTTGTGTCATGTTTTGTGCAAGCCTGTGGGAGGCCTGTCTCTTTCTGAATGGAGATAGAGGGGGAGTGAATGAAGAGGAAGGTAGATGCCAAAGGGAGAGGCAAGGGCAAGGAGAGGGAGGACACTGGATAGTATGTATAATAAATGAAAAAATATTATTAAATTTTTAAAACACTTTTTTTTTGGTTTTTCGAGACAGGGTTTCTCTGGAGCTTTGGAGCCTGTCCTGGAACTAGCTCTTGTAGACCAGGCTGGTCTCGAACTCACAAAGATCCACCTGTCTCTGCCTCCTGTTGCTTTGGTAAAAAAATAAAATAATGAGAATGATAATTTATGTTTGAAAAATAACATTGTCAACTAATAAAATTTTGAAATACTGAAGAGTTGTTTAGAGATTAAATTACTCCAAATTTTTTCTTTTGTGGCAATCTTTTCCAAAAACTTTCATAAGATGTAGGTTACCAAAATGAAGGAGCAAGTAAGAAAAAAAAAACTCAGAAAGGTAAGAGCTAGTTGTACATTTAAAATAAAATTATAGGTGGAGTGTGAAAGGATATTCAGGAATAAATCCATGGGGATAATGAATGCATGGCGTCTAACCCAGACATAATTCCAAGTCATAAAAGGAAAGATAATGACATGAAAGTATGGCAAGGTGACTTATATTTTGTAGAGATGGTTGGTATATACTAGGCAACTAACCAAATGGAAACAGAAACCTACTATTAACTCTAGAAAAGGTTCATCTTTAAAAAGGGAGAGATAATCATAAACTCCTCGTGTAATTGAATGAAAGGTATTATTCATATAACTATGTAATAAAGACATGCATTATTGACTTAGTGTAACATGAGGGGCCTGCTTGTTGGGGTTTCTGTCCCGCCCAGTACCCCACAGCTGGCAAGCCCCAAAGAAAATCACACAGAGTCTACATTAAGTTATACACTGATTGGCCCATTAGCTCAGTCTTCCTACCAGCTCCCATAAATTATATTAACCCATTGTCAGCCACATGGCCAGTACCTTTTCTCAGCCGGCAGCTTTACATTGTTGCCTCCTTGGTGGTCTGTGCAGGAATGTCAGGGAAGCTTCCTGCTTCCCAGACTTTCTCCTCGCCCTGCCTCTACTTCCTGTCTGGTTGACCCACCTATACTTCCTACCTGGCCAATCAGCATTTATTTAAAACATGATTGACTGAACAGACAAGTCTCCTGCACCAACTTAGCAGAAATTTGCTTTGTACCATCTTCACATCCAGGAAGAAAGTGTATGTCCATGTTCTTTGTGTGTGTATACATGTGTGTGTGTATGGATGCATGCATGAGTGTGTGTGTTTGTATACATGTATGGGAGCAAGCATGTGTGTCTGTTTGTATGCATATGTATTTCTCCTTGGTTGTTGCAAGAATAAGAGATGAGATTTGGAATCTTGTGGCCAAAAAAAAAAAACTGATTCACATAAATATTCTTCAATTTGTTATATTGTTATAAAAACTTAGTTGTCTATTTTGCAATATTTCTTTTCATACATTACTTTGGCTTTAAATTAATAAACACATTTAAATGTATGATCTTTAATTGCACAAAACTCTAATTCATTCTCTCAAGCCTGTGCATGACCAACCGCTATCCTAGTGAAGGAGTTTTGAAAGTTACAATATGGTAAATATTTATATTGTTTTCTATCCCATAAACATTAATTTCTTTGAGAATATTTCTATGATAAATTTCTGACTTTGAAAATGAACTGTATATGTTTCTACTATCTTTCTTTAATGTTTTAGATGATGAACTGTTTTTGTTCATGAGCACACTAAAAAGCTTTTCAGTTGCTGAAGATTTATCACATAAGCTACAAATCATGTTTTTAGTCTAAGTCAAGAATATGCAGGGACAAATGATGGATAACCATGTCTGTGTTCTTAATGCTTAAGACTGAAATTTGTTAGTTCTAATTTGTGTGTGTGTGTGTGTGTGTGTGTGTGTGTGTACTGTGAAAAACCAAAGGGACTAATCATTTCTATCTTGAGTTTGTAACTATTCATCCTCGACTAGTTTGCAGTTGCTGTACTAGAAATATGAGGTGGTTTATAAATATTTTAGGTTACCTGTCAGATGAAAATGTCTGCTCAAGACCAACAAATGTATCTGATGTAACCACTTTCCGTACTTCACACAAAGGTAAAAATATGAGCTGAGATATGTGTTGAGATTCAAAACTAGGGTCTAAATTTATCATGAAGCTTGTTCTTTTTTCCTGATAATTGGGAAAATCAATATTGAGACTATCTTGTGGTGTTTTCATTTTTTAAATTTTTTTATTTAAAAGATTTTTTTTAATTTTACAGACCAATCACAGTTCCTCCTTCCTCCATTCCTTCTGTTCTCCTCACCTTCCCCCCACCCAACCCCTTTCTACTCTCCAGAAACGGTAAAGCCTCTTAATTCCTATGCGGAGTCAAGTCTGGCATATCAAGTTGAGGCAGGACCAAGTCCCTTTCCCCTGTACTGTGACTGAGCAAGGTATCCCTCCATTGAGAATGGACTCTATGAGGTCAGTTCATGCACTGGGAATAAATTCTGGTTCCACTGCCAGTGGCCCCACAGACTGCCCAAGCCAGAGAACTGTCATTCACATTCAGAGGGCCTTGTTAGGTCCTAGGCAGGGTCCCCAGTTATCAGTCCAGCGTCAATGAGCTTCCACTAGCTTCTGTTGACTGTCTCTGTGGATTTTCCCTTCATGATCTATACCTGTTTGCTCACATAATCCCTCCTCTTTCTTTTCAACTGGACTCTGGGAGCTTGTCCCAGTGCTTAGCCATGGATATCTGTATCTGTTTCTATTAGTTACTGGATGAAGGTTCTATGATGACAATTAGGGTGGTAGAAAACAATCCTAAGTGAGGTAACCCAGACCCAGAAAGACAAACACTGTAAATACTCACTTATAAGTGGATAATAGACATAAAGAAAAGAATAATCAGGCTATAATCCACAACTCCTGAGAAGATAGGTAACAAGGAGGATCCTAAGAGAGGTATGCATGTATACCCTAGAGTAAATTAAGAGCAGGGAGTAAAGAAAGAGTGAAGGGGAGGGGAAGAACTTGAGAGAATGGAATGATTGAGTTGGGAAGGAACAGAGAGAAAGAGAAAGGAAAGAGATATCTTGACAGAAGAAGCCATTATGGAGTTAGGGAGAAATCTGGTGCTAGGTAAAATCCCAGGAATCCACAAGGATGAACCTAGCTAAGACTCATGGATTAGAATGAAGTTTTTATGATGGTCTGTGGACCTCTAAAAATTGCCTTCCTGACCATCTACCTGGTAGCAGGGTCAGTGTTGCTCTTGTTTCCCTAGGCTGTTCCTGTGGTCAAAACTTGGATGTGAGGTTATCCAAAGAAACAGAACATGAAACAATTCGTGCTTAAGGATTTGCACTTTGCTACTCCAGAAATTATTTCCAAGGTTAATGATTTCCACTATGGAAGGTCTAACTTGTTTATATGGAAAGCTAAACAAAACAAACAAACAAAAACAAAATAAAACAAAGAGAGAGCAAAAACTCAAAAACAACTAGTAGAATTTCTTACCACATTCTGAGTACTAATACTTATGGAGTTGTATAACTTTCATCCATCAGGAAACTTATTTTTATAAAAAATGGAAGTGATTACAGAAATTCACGAACTGTCAAAATGCAAAACAAACTGCAGACCATGAGCTGCCATACCCAAATTGGTACATCTTCAACACAACATCTAGACCTAAGGTTCAGCTCTTCATGGCAGAAGAGGTGGCAGAAAGATCAGAAGGGTCAGAGGATCCAAAAGTCTGTTGCAAGATTGCATCTTCTAAGTATAGAAGTAGAAGCCACCATACCCAAGAAATACAAACAATGTACAAAACTGCAACAATGGAAGCATCGATTGACACTGGAGTGTGGATGGAGGAAATATCATGTGACCCATCCCTAAATGAATAACTACTTAGACAACCAATTAAAGAATAAGAGGTCAACTTTTTTAATGGAAGAAGGTAAGCATGAAAAGGTTGGGAGGGGGAAGAGTGAAGGAAGAAGTGTTATGTTTTAATAAAAAATAAAAGGGAAAGAAAAAACGATCAAAGCCAACATCAATTTGTAATGGATTTGACACTTGCTTCTGGATAAATCTGAATTTTTATAAGCTGTGTTTAATGGTATTTAAGTGATCAGTGCTATCAATCATATTGACTATATGAATGCATGGATATGTATATTAGAAGGAAATTTTATCTATGTACCCTTTCATATGTATTGTTTTAATCAATATATTTTATATACCAACCATATTATTACATTTATTTTTCCTCAATTAAGAAAAAGAGAATAGCAATTGATATGAAGTCCTTTTAATATCATTTATATAAAACAGTGCAAAATACTAATGTAATTTGGAAAAAAATGATTAAATCTGATATTTCATTTAAAACAATTCTCCATATTTCTGACTTTTGATGACAATATATTTCACAAGGTCCATGCCATGTGATTTGCTACAAATTTTTAGTTTTTTATGATAAAGCAGACATATAAAATTATTATGAATTACATAAAAGAGAAGGAGTAAGAGACCGGTAGATTCTGAATGTTGCTTTTCTCCTAAAAATGAAGGCCTATCCTGGTAAAGCCAACAGGCAGTGACTATCTCCCCTCAGTTTAGCCATTCATTATGGGTACAATGCAGTCTTTCTCTTAAGTATTTACTAAATGTACCTTAAACTCCCATATTTACTTTGTCTTCTTACTGTTGCGTTCTGTTAGTCTGCCTGATTCTCTCTCTTCCCCTCTGGATATTGCTAAGACATATGCCTTGCCCTGTGTTAACTAAGTTCCTAAGCCTTATAAATGGGCCGTTCAGCTGGGAATGTTCTCTCATTTGTCTTTCTCAATGAGGACTGCCTAACGAAAACCTTTAGAAAATGCTCACCTGATTGACTTTCACCTGTGGCATCACCCATAGAAGAAACAAAAATAAGTTCTGCTTTAAGTGGGGATCTCAGCAAAGACAAGGTGCTAATACAGAGTGACCTATCTGTGGCATCGTGTTATGGCTGATGACAGCAAGTGAAATGGAACTGGACGCAGAGCAAATTGCTTCATTAGTAACATGGGTTAAAGTAGCTGGGAAAGTGCACCCCGTACTTCCTGATACATGGGCTGTGTAATTTGATCATTTAAATCCCACAGTTTCAACTACCATTCTCTACTTAAGGTGGTATGTTTAAAATTTTAATAAGTTTTTTGTTAAAACTCAAATAACGATGATGAACGATACAATATACTTCCCTCCGTATTGATATATAGCACACAGAAGTGGCATAAACAAAGCTGCAATGAAAGTGGTAGATATTATTGACCCAGAATTTCATATTGTAACATATCCATAGCCAAAGTATTTGCATGAGAAGTGAAGCATTTGGACATTGCCGTTTTTGTTTTATGATCCAGTCAGAGTGGAAAAGAATCATTTTAAATAATCAAAATTAGATAGATATGGTAAATGCTCTTTGGAAGTAGGGGCAGGAGGGAAAATAAAAAATCCATGCTTGTCCTGGCCTAATGATAAGTTTCGAGGGAGCTTGAGCTATATTTGGTCCTGACTCAAAATATTGATAGTGATGGCAATGTAAAAGTAAAGAAAAACAGTCAAACAAAATGCTCTCTGAATTGGTCTAGGGATATTCCATGAGTGAAATTGGAATGACTTTTACTGTTCCATTATTGCCCTATAACAAAGAGCTTGTTGGCCATGCAGGCTCTTGTGTGCCTCATGAGTCAACGGACTCTGCTATATGAGAGCAGATCACAGCTGGATGCAAACGAAAAAGAA
>JAQHUG010000020.1:9946857-9997652 GCA_028555095.1 Dicrostonyx torquatus
TTGAGCTGTTGTTGGAGACTCTGGCTGTTCCTGACACACCTTGAAATTAACAGGAGAACACAGTGATACCACACCTTATTGTTTTGTCCACATTGGTAAACTACCAATGATATTGTTTTATGAACATGTTTCTTTGACCTCTACATTAAATCTGGATAATTTGATCTGTGATCATGTAAGGTTACAGTTCCCAAACATGCATCAAATAATGCAGAATGCTGCAATACTCTCACAGAACACAGAGAAAATGGGTGATGGTGCTCCCTCAAATCTACCTCACTGAGTAATGTAGATCCAGACTAGTGCTTTGAAGCATTTGACACCAAAAACCTATGTCTTTCTTTAGTTTAGTAAGATTTTTTTATTTTATTCATTCATTTTTTTCTGTCACATATTCTTTTTTCCCATATTAGATTTAAAATTATCAGGCATTTATAATCCATTCTAAAGCTACCTGCAAAATTCTTAAATTTTTTCCCTTACCTTTTCATATTTTGTCTTTTTGGAAGGAGAAGATGAATTAGTCCTGCAGAAACAATGAATCACTTTCTTTTCTAACTGACCATCTTTAAACACATTTATTTCTCCAACCATCTTTGCAGCTGGGAGTCTCACAACAGAATTTACTGGGACTCGGTTTTCCTATCCCCCTAGGCCCAGAACTTCCTACCGTTCTATTATTTAGCAAAGTAGAAAATTTTTCACAGAAATCTGAAACCACATGATCTGACTGATTTATCCTATACACATCAAACTACCTGTATAAAATTATATCTTTATGATCTTTAAACTGCTTTAACTGCTCTTGTCACACTGCTTTGTAAGAATACAAAAAAAAAACCACAAACCAATTCTTAGCAATGTTTCTAAAGTGATTCTCCTAATGCCATTGAAAAAATTCCATTCAGTGTCTCAAAACTAATTCCAGTTCTTAGAGAAAATAAACAGTAATGCATCAATAAAAAGATTGTATAAACAAAAATATACATAAAAGGAAAATAAAAGCACATATCTAATGGATAGTATATCATGACGGTTGGTCTCGGTTGATGATGCTGTTTGGGAAGGCTTTTAAGGGGTCTAGGTGCATTTTTGTGTATTTTTGCTGAGGAAGTACATAAGTATGGAAGGGCATTGAAATTAAAATCCTTTTTCTACTCTTGGTTTGTTTCTCTGATTTGTGTTCCTACTGTTATTCCTGCTTGTTTGCTGAGCTGCCTCCACACCTGGATGGACTCTTCCCTCTGGAACTGCAAACTAAAGTAGACTTTCTTCTGTAAATTAATTTTAGCCATGTGTTTTATCACAGTAACAGCAATGCAACTAAAGTATATACACTGAACAAAAATATAATCTATAAACTTTGGTCTTTAGCCATAAATTAAAATTCATAAGATCATCCAAGTTTTAAAACTATCAGAGCACCATAAAAATATAAAATTCAAATCATATTACAATTACAGAAAAATACTAATATTGCAGAAGCAAAATTTCCTATGAAGACTAACTTGTAAGTCTTTTTAGCCCTGTAGCTCACAAACAGGCATTTCCACAAGAAAGACCTCTGAACTCTAAATGTTTGCCTTTCAAATGGGATTGGGAGACCAAGGAGGGGGTAAATTCTCTGCAGAGCTAGAGAACCACCTAGGGGTTGGCAACTGTGATTCAAGAAGAAGGTATGTGGAGACGAATAATGTTTCCTAAGCTTGTTAACTCCATATCAAACTAACTGCTTCCCTAAATGCCTTCACTGTACAGTGTTAGAGAGAGCTGCTGAGGAACTCAGGAGCACGTATTCTCCATCTGGATTATATTTTAGGTGTGAAAGTTTGTAGTTGAAAGACATGGACTTGGCAAAAATCTAAAATTGCAAGAAACTTTCTGAATAAGTGAAAATTGAGAGCTTACCACAGTCAAAAGAACCGAACACCTATCCTTTTCATTTTGAATTTTTACAGTTTTCTTTTTCAGCACGTAGAAGCTAAAATGATTCTGTAATCACTAAGGCTTCATAATTGTTATTCAAAAAGCCATCTCCTTTGGAAACATTTTTGCTTGCTGAAGTTAAAGAGAATGCCTTTATTAAAAATACTATGAAATATTAAACAGAGTTGCATTTAACAACATGATTTATGCTAAGAGTGAAGATCAAATACGGGGTGTGGGCTGAAATGTATGTTGTCAAATTATTTTTATCCACATTTCAAAACTTGAAAGCAGACTGGTTAAGGAGATGGCATCCAAACACTAGTTCTGGGAGGTCATGTCCAGATGAGCTTCCTAGGCATTTGCTCACCGGTTTGTGGCTCTCAGAACCGCCTGACACTCACTGTGAACTCACCCACCTCTAATGTCTGATTCTCAATCCACACAGTCAGCACAGCTCCTCCAGTAGGACTTTTATCTGTTGTGCATCCTTGATAAGGTATCTCAGGGGAATCTCCCCGTAATACACAAGTGAGCCAATTCTTTGGACCTTTACACTAATCTCACTATAATCCCTTTGTGACAGCATCACTGACTTAGAATTCCTCTTAGTCTGCTCTTTTCACTGATTACCTAAGGTTTTTCCTCCGATCGAACATATTTGGGGATCATCTCCGTTTCCGCACACCACCCTTTGAGCCATTCCATGCTTCTTTAACTTAAGCAATCATTTTTTTCTACTCTATTTCCCCTAAACAAACTCAGACTTGCCCTTCTTGTTTTCAAGAGATTTTACATTCCCAAAGTGGAATAAATGCGATCGAACATAAATTCTTGTAGTGTTAATGGAATAGTTTAGGGCTGGGGAGAGAACTCAGTAACTAACATGCTTGCTGCTCAAATAGAAGGACATGGGTCTCTATCTCCAGAATCCATGTACAGAACACCTGACATGACATGAGTCGGCTATCTCAAAGCTCATGTAGTGACACTGGAGGTGAGAGCAGGTGCGTTTTCAGAAACTTGTGAGATGGCCACTGTGGTGAAAACCCAAAGAAACACAAAGATTTTCTTCTAAAAAGGTAGGTGAAAAGTATCCAAACTTCACCAGACACTGTCTTCTGACCTCCATATGTGTGTTACGGAACACACATGCTTACAAACACACACACACACAAGCACAGAAAAACAAAGAAAACAGAAAAGTCGTCTAAAGTTTCTGCCAAGATTGTAAAAAATTTTCTGGATACTTATCCTCAGCCATATTTTAACCACTATGAGTACATTCTTACAAAGGTAACAATATTAAAATCCACCCAGGCATCTTCCAGTATATTCTCTACAAACTTACTATTTACAATTCTTATACACTAAAGGCATTTGGGCTAACATTAAATAAAGTCTCTGATGCATTAGTAAGTGAAGTAATAAAATTTGAAATGGTGTTTGCCTTGTGTAGCCAAGGTTTGGAGCAATGCTCTCCGACTTATGAGAGAATAATAAACATTTGTGTAACTTATAATCTGTCTCTCGTAAATGGGCTCCGATGCAAATTTTAGCAATTTTTTGCCTTTGCAAGAAAGACATCTTTCAGTTTTTAATGGTTGTGCTTAAACATGAAATTAACAGAAAGTACTGAAAAAAAGCAATGATAATACCAGAAAACACATAATAAAAATCATAATTTAATTGAGATATGGATATCAATATTGCTCTTTTTCATTTAATAGCAAAATATTAGACCTTAATTTAATAGATTTGAAAAGGCATTAATTCCGCCCAAAGTAGTGGACTTCATTTCAAACAAATAAAAGTAGTGCACATCTGATTCCATTTTAAATGTAACCCAAAGCAGCCAGATCTCTACATGAAAGATATCAAACTGGTATGAAAATTACCTTTGAAATGACTTTAATATGTCAAGTTCTGGGAAGCTTAGGTATTAAACATGGGGAAAAATGTGAAAAAAAATCTCATTAAGTATTTTTCACTGTGGATTGAGATTTGTTTCTTTTTGATTCTACCTTCAGGTCCTGAAAGAGTGAGCAAGGTAATATATGAATGGCAGGGTAAAAATAGCATTTCTCTATCGCTCATCTCCAAGGAGATAAAATCTTTTGTAGGAATGATCTCATTAATGCTTACTGCATCCCTGCTAGCTAGGTAGGTGAAAAGAACTATATTAACCATCTTATAAATGAAAATTTTGGAAAAGTTGCCATTCCATTGAAATAAAACTGAGAAGTAGTACCCTTTGACTTGATAGGTTCTGCTACTGACTGAGTTTATTAATTTTGAGATTAGTTTGTTTTGTAGTAAACTCATGGATTTGGATCACCAAAAGAAAAAAACCTACCTACGCCAAGCTTTTAATCTTCAATTATTATTTTTATATTTAATGATAAGGTTGAAATTGTAATTGAGATTATTTTATTCATAGTCTGAGAGTTTTGTATGTATATACAATACATTGTGATCATCTTACATCCTCGTTACCTTCTGGGGACCCTTTACTTCCCAATGAGCCTGGTCTCATTCCCACCCAGTACTCTAGTAGCTGCAACATTAGAGGGACACTCCTCCCAGCAGATATTAACAGACATTGTCTCCTAAGGAACTGATGAGGCTTCTTGGGCATCTCTTCTCTCCATGATGAAATAATGGTCCTAAATTTTTGTAGGAATTTTAGCTGTATGGTGTTTGTAGTTGTACTGTAAATGCTATGAAATATTTTTCTTTAACTAAACCTAAACTCTAGCAAGAACTAATAGTTCACAGAATTATATCATGAACACAAAAGAATATCAAAATAGATTGTGAAAGAAAGAATATTCCAATATATAGAATATCTTAGAGCACCTGAAAGAGAATGTTCCAGACATGACTTTTCATCTCCAAGAACGTATTCACATAATATATCAAAATAATCATATAAGTTAGACCTCTTCTAGATATAACTCCTATTTTTATCTAGTAAAACAGAGCTCACAGTTAAAAATTTGACAGTAGTAAAAACAATTACATAAGAAAATTTAGAATTGTAAAATTTACAAAAGTTCTCTTTTTATTATAGAGTATTCTTAGGGAGATGACATAATAAAATAGTAGTATCTTCATTCCAAACTGATATCTGCATGCACATATAAGTTATGCATTCTGTAAAATCTCTCTGTGATTCTGAATACACATTTTAATCTATCATTGCAATGTTTCCTCTTCTTTTTATTTAATTGAGACATTGATCATAATATCTGTATAGTGAGTAGTTATATATGAGGAATGTTATTAATTTAAAATATATTCTTGAGGTGAGATAAAGTGGAAAGATGGTTTAATGATTAAAAGGACTTGATTTTCTCAGGAACTTGAATTCAGTTCCTTGTACCCATGAATGGTGGCTTACAATTATCAGCCTCAGAGGATCTGATGCCTTCTTATGGACTCCATTGGCACCTGCACCCAGGAGTGTGTGCACGTGTGTGTGCACACGCGCATACACACACACACACACACACACACACACACACAAAACAAAAAATTAATTCTCTAAACAATAATTGTTTTATAAAGGCAGAATGCAAAGGTGAGTCTTATCTAACATTAGTTCGTTATCTCCATTTAGTCTTTCTTCCAGCAAGGGTGACATTTGGCCCACATTTAGACCTGGGATTACCAAAAGTTATCAAGCTCCTCCCAAATGCCACAGGATACCATCACCATAGCCATTGTTAACACCAATCTTCCTAAATGGTATTTCAGCAATGAGAACCTGTGATTACATTCTGACCTTTTAAAAAGTTTCTGTGATGGTGTCTTGTTATTAGGGAGGTTACACTTCCATGACAGTATAACCAGTGTCTCTTACTATTTTTGATTCTAATTTTTTTCATTCTGGTTATTTTTCTCTTTTATTTATTATTATATTTTTAAATGATTTTGGAAAGAGTGGATTGAATTATCAGCATAATATGCTGTTTTAAAAATCAGACCATTAAAGGAGACAAACAAGAAAGCAATAAAGCTACCCAAAGAACACTTAGTCTTGGCCTCAACAATTGCCAGAACTGCGGGTAGAGACCACCCAAATAGAGAGGCAGAGCATGACTGACAGAAACATCCTACGATGACAAAGTTAAACTAAGTGTTCTTAAAATATACAAAATTGCAATTTACCTTAGAAATTAATTTATATTAACAAGATTCTGGAATTCTATCAAAGCATTGCTTCTCACCACCCAGAAGATATCCTTCCTTTAAAATCTCTTTTAATTCAAGAATAAATTCTGATTCCTTTAATAAGTTTAAAATCCTCATGGTTTTATTTACTCCAAAGGATTATGTTTCAGCTAATATTGAATTGATCGTATGCCATGCAGGTAGACTTTCAGTAGTCATGTCTTTATTCTATCTTCCATTGTATCCTATTGCTTATTTTTTCTCTACTCTGTCCATTTACTTGATGGGTTCTCTTGCACTTACATCTACTTTAAATGTATCATTTTGATTATTTAGATGAATTAAACTTCTGCCACTTTATCACATATCTTTTTATGCTTTGTATATTTTGCCTCATCTCTAACTGCATTTCATTATAAAGATGCTTATTTAACTGGCATGTAAAAAGTCCTTCTTGAAAACGCCTTGCTATCCCACGGCAGCTTACTTTTATGCAAGATCTTGGGGTCTGGTTTTTTAATAACATGAGTTTTTCCTCTACAGTCTCATCCCCTGGTTCCAGAGTCACCTGGACCTGCCCCAAGTCCTCTGTCTTTAAGCTGCTCTTTGACTCCAGCTGTTCTGAGAATTCCCTCATTCTCCTGCAAGGCAGTAAGCTGATGCTCTGCTTTTGTGTTTCCACAGAACTCCTCTCCCACACCATTTTATTTCTGCCTCTGCTATTCTTACTAAACTGAAAGCTGTTTTGTCATTCATTGTTGAACCATAGTATTGTTTCTGCTGACATAACTTCTTCATGAACTATGTCTGTAATGCACCCTTTAGCTTTTAGGTATTTTTTCTTATTTTCTATTGTCTTTTCTCATTCTGCTTTTCCCCTTTACTGTCCCTGAATTTGTACTTTTACTAACTTCGTATGTGCATATTATGCAGAGACAGACCTGTAATTCTAGCACTCAGTGATGATTGCATGTTTGAAGCCACCTTAGCCGGCAGAAAGCCCCAGGCCAACCAGAGCTACACAGAGGGAGAGATAAAGAGATTAAGAACTAATCAAGTTTATAAAAAATTTTTTCATATTTTCACTTTTAAAAATATAGCTTATCTATATTAGATTATCCTTGAATCACGTTAGTTTATCTTTTTGGTCTCTTGTCTGAATACGTGCAAGGTTAATTCTTTTAGTTGAACTCTCACATTTTCTGAAAAGCATGAGATGCTCTCACAATTTAAATTTCTTAACCAAGTCACATGAAAATGTTCAATAGTTTTATTGAGTTTGCATGCAACTAAAAAAAGGTGACTAGTAAAATTCTTTTAAGACAACATTACTTTAGGCACTGAGAAGCTAGGCTTCAGAAGAGAATGGTGAAGTGTTCTGTTCCGGGACTTCAGAGGCTATAGAATATAGTGGAAGAAGATGCCTGTGTGTTAATTATGGCTTTGACATTGCTCCAGATGTCCACAGCTCCTGATGTGGAAGCCAGATGCCCCGTGCATCCACGGGTATTAGAACCCCACTGCTGCAGGTGGGCTATGGCCAGCTTCCAACATCCATGTCCTGACACTTTGGTTGCCTCCTGGGAAGATGGTGAGGATAGCTATACAGAGACATTTATGATTTCATTAAAGAACTAAGAACCAAGAGTCAACAGTGACCTGTTAATTGACATTAGAGATAACCATTTATTTTAACTATAAATGAAGGTGTTTCTACCTTTTCTTAACTAACCATCGCAGAAATTGCATATCTTTGTTAAGCTTCCTTATTATAAATGACACCTTCAAAGCTTCCTAATAGATTTTCAGCTTGTGGGAAATATGCCTAATATGGAGTATTGGAACACCATTTTACAAAGTACATATATCTCTTTAAATATTTAATTCTGTTTCCAAACCAGCTACCAGAATTTTAGTACGTGATATTGTGAACTTGTTTTGTTGCACTATCAACAAAATCTTCTGGAAATTTGACTTCTAATAAGTTGATTCCAGTCAATAAATTTGCTTTTCTTTCAAATTTATTTTTTGAGCAACTATATAAGGAAAAATTAACATTTTATGGCTTAAAGTGCCTTTTGTGATAATTTTTTTCTGAAATTATTTACCAACTATGCACCAACAATTCATAGGCAATGATTTATGTGTAAGGTGTCTTAAATTATCAACATAAATATAGCTTTGGTTTGGACAAAATGGAAGTTTTTCCTTTTTAATATCTTTTTTTATTGTTAGAAGAAAAATTTACATTTACTTCCCTTGTCCCAGGCCCTCCTGCTCCCTAACTACCCCACTGCCCTCCCCCTGCTTCCTTAAGATGGGGCAGGATACCCTGCCCTGTGGGAAGCCCAAGGCCCTCCCCCCTCCATCTCGGTCTAAGAAGGTGTGCATCCATATAGAACAGGTTCCCAAAAAGCCAATACATGAAGAAGAGATAGGTCCCGGTGCCATTATCATTGGCTTTTCAGTCAGTCCCCATTGGCAGCCACATTCAGAGAGTCCGGTTTGGTGATATGCTCCTTCTGTCCTGGTCCAGCTGGATTTGATGAGCTCCCAATAGATTAAGCACACTGTCTCTGTTGGTGGGCCAGTCCCTCATGGTCTTGACTTCCTTGCTCATCTTCTCCCTCCTTCAGCTCTTCCACTGGACCTTGGTAGCTCGAAGTTGAACATGACCTTAGGTATCTTTTGGCCATTCGAACTTCTTCTGTTGAGAATTCTCTGTTCAGATCATTACCCCATTTTTTAATTGGGGAATTTAGAATTTTTATGTCCAGTTTCTTGAGTTTTTTGTATATCCTGGAGATCAGGCCTTTGTCTGATGTGGGGTTAGTGAAGATCTTCTCCCATTCAGTAGGATGCCTTTCTGTCTTACTGACTGTGTCCTTTGCTTTACAGAAGCATCTCAGTTTCAGGAGGTCCCATTTATTCATTGTTGCTCTTATTGTCTGTGCCACTGGGGTTTTACATAGGAACTGGTCTCCTGTATCCATGTATTGCAGGCTATTTCCCACTTTCTCTTCTATCAGGTTCAGTGTGGTCAGATTTATATTGAGGCCTTTAATTCATTTAGAATTAAGTTTTGTGCATGGTGATAGATAAGGATCAATTTTCATTCTCCTACAAGTTGACATCCAATTATGCCAGCACCATTTGTTAAAGATGCTTTCATTCTCAAAATGGAAGTTTTTCTATCAACCTCTATAAATAAACTATCTACTTAGCAATAAATCACTTGTATGACATTTTAATTTTTGGCTAGAAGAATTCTGTATTTATGCTTATTTCTTTTTTTTACTAGAATAGACCAAACTTGATACACAAAGTAAACATAATAAGATTCCTCAATCCCAAAAATATGTATTTTCTTTTACTCTCTACCAACTAAACTAGTTTGGATGGGAATTTAAAAGATCTCAACATACTTCAATTATGTATTATAATTATTTTTACCTATTTCAGCTGTATAGAGCAAACCTTTAATCATCTATAATTATCCTATATCTTCATAAAACCATTTTAAACATTTTTGACTCTGTCTTAGAATGCCCTTGTCCACCTTGAGTGGCTAATGGTGTACTCATACATCTGTTTTTGTCTGTAATAGAACTTTTCAGGAACCCAACTTTGTGTAAAAAAAAAATCATCTTATAAATTCATTTCTTACCTTTTTTAAGTCTCAGCTTGTGCAGATCTATTGTGTCCTTTTATTAAAATCTCAAACTTTAGTCAAACATGTTTATAAGCTCACTAAAGTAGGAGAAAAAAATCTAAGCATAAACAAAATAGATACAATTTTCAAAATACAAAACTGCTTTTATATACAATAAACTTTCGATATATGCTCCCATTTTAATAAAAATATTAAATGGAACTCAAAATAGTCACGAAGTTACAAAATAAGTCTGCTGAATATTTTTTATTAACTACCTTCATCACTTTTTTAATTTTACCACTTTTAAGAAAGCATTTATAAGTACAAGATTTTCAGGTATTTCTTATTAACTTACTTAAATTGACAAAATTTGTACATATTCCACATACATATCATGCTGTTTTGAGATGTGTATGCATGCTAACACAGACATTTTCAGATGAAACATTTAAATTTTATTCTCTGTGTTACTTTCAGGAGTATAATACCTTTTTATAAAACATGGTCACTGTGTTAAAAAATATATTTTTTCAAATTATTTTTGCAGACAAAGTAAAACTTTGCATCTTAACCAACTTCCCTGAAACCTTTCTCAACCTCCTAGTAAACGCATTCTAGGCCCAGTTTTTATGAGTTGAGTTTTTAGACACCATCCACAGGTGAAAACTTTCTGCACATGATTTATTTCACTTAGCACAATGCTTTAAGATTCACAGCGACTGGGTTTTCTTTACTTCTAGAGCTATGTAGTCCATGAGGTATATATATTCAGTGCAGCTTCCTTGACACTTGAATTTATTTTGTATATTGGTTGCTGTGAATACGCCAGCAGTAAACACTAGCCTGCAGAGGCTCTGGATACCAGCAGCCTCATTTCCTTTGACTTCATCCAATAGGGAGATGGCTGGATGGTGTGGTCACACT
Source organism: Dicrostonyx torquatus (assembly GCA_028555095.1). Taxonomy (NCBI): domain Eukaryota; kingdom Metazoa; phylum Chordata; class Mammalia; order Rodentia; family Cricetidae; genus Dicrostonyx; species Dicrostonyx torquatus. The sequence continues at coordinate 9,957,539 of JAQHUG010000020.1, forward strand.
ATTTTAAAGTTGTTTTGGCAATCTCCATCTTGTTCTCCTTAATGACTCTATTGACTCAATACTGTGAAAATGCTTCTCCTAATCTATATCTCTGGCATTTGTTGTCATTTCTTTTTACAGTAGTTACTATCACAGGTCTGAGATTATCTTGTGTTTTTTCATCTTCATAACAATGAATGTTATCAAGCATAAATTTCAGTTATATCTTAGGCATCTGTCTGTCTTTTTTGTTGTCTTTGAGAAATTCCTATTTGGACCCTTTCTCTGTTTAAAAAATTATACTGCCTGTTTTCTGCCTACTGAAATGCAAGCGTTGCCATATGTTTTTAATATTATTAACCTCTTCAGCAGATACACAGTCTGTGATGTTTTCTCTTAATCCCTATGCAGTTTCTAAAGCTTTATGTCCTCGTCTGTGAACAAGTTTTTCAGTTTGATATCATCCTTATTTTTATGTGATGGTAGACTGTTACAAGCTTTCTTCTGTGAGCTGGGTGTGCTTGTCACACATATTTTGATATTTTGTGTGTTTATTTTGTTTGCCTCAACTATTTTTTAATTAAAATATTATTATATAATTTCTCTTCTCACTTTCTTCCCCCCAAAACCTTCAAGCATTTCCCAACTCCACACTTCCAATTTCATGATCTCTGCCTCTTTATATTTCATTAATCATGTATAAAAACACAGTTCTTTTGGAATATTTTATTATTTTCTGAAAGCAACTTTAAATTGCAAAAAATATGATGCCCAATGCCAAGAATTCCCTTGCACTTGTTCTTATGAACTGGCCACATTGGTTATGAAAACATAGGTAGATAATACACACACAGTATAAAAATATTTTTAAAACTAACCACATATAGAAATAACACCAGTAATTCTCATAGTACTTTGTAATATTTCATACTATAAATATTTTGAAAACTAACCTCATATAGAATTAATGCCAATAATTCACATAATTCAGAACTTCGCTCAAATATGTGAGGTTTTCCATAATTTCGATCTACACCCTAACTAGAGACCTATTTATATGAATGCTCCAGCACACTAGGTAAACTGCACTGTACCTGGAATTTCTTATTTATCCTCACAAGTTGTTCAATCATGAGGGAAATGCAAATCAAAACGACTCTGACATACCCCATCTTACAGCTGTCGGAGTATCTAAGATCAAAGGTTGTGAAAACAGCTTATGTTGGAGAGGATGTGGAGTCAGAGGATCACTCCTCCACTACTGGTGGGACCCAGAACTTATACACCCACTTTGGAAATCAGTATGGTGGATTCTCAGTAAATTGGGATCAATCTACATCAAGACCCAGCAATATCATTCCTGTGTATATACCCAAATTATGCTCAATCATATCACAAGGGTACTTGCTCAACAGTATTCATAGCAGCATTAATCATAATAGCCAGAACCTGGAAACAGCCTGGATTCCCCTCAACTGAAGAATGGATAAGAAAATGTGGTACATTTACACAATGGAGTATTACTCAGATGTAAAGAACAATAACATCATGAATTTGCATGCAACTGTTTGGAACTAGAAAAAAAAATCCTGAGTGAGGTAACCCAGACTCAGAAAGACAAACATGGTATGTACTCACTCATAAGTGGATATTAGATGTAAATGAAAGGATAACCAGCCTACAGTCCACAACTCCAGAGAAGTTAGGTCACAATGAAGAGCTTAAGAGAGACACATGGATAGCCCTTGGGAGGAGAATTAGATGACCTCTCCTGAGAAAACTGGGGATGAGGGGAGGCAGTAAAGGGTATGGGAGATGCGAACATGAGGGAGTGGGATGGTGAAGAGGGAAGGGATGGATGGGAGAGCAATCAAAGAGAGATCTTAATAGAGAGAGCTACTATGGAGTTAGGGAGAAACCCGGTGCTAGGAAAATTCCCACGAATCCACAACATGACTCCAGCTAAGACTTCTACCGATAGTGAAGAGGAAGCCCATACCTCAACTGTCATCACAGAGCCTTCGTCCAGCAACTGATGGAACCAGATGCAGAGATCTACAACCAAGCACCAGACTGAGCTCTGGAAAGAAAATTCAAGAGAGGTGATGTGGGATTTCCCTCTTTTTGCTGTGAATATGTTTTATTATTGTTGGTTAATAAAGAATCTGTTTTGGTCTATGGTAGGGCAGAATATAGCAAGGCAGGAAATCCAAGCAGAGATAGAAGAGGAAAGAAGGTGGAGTCAGGCAAGCACCATGTAGTTGCTGGGGGAAGCAAGAGACAGGAGGAGAGGTTGGGGAAGAACTGTAGAAAGGATGCAAAATAAAACTTTAAAAAATAAATTAAAATAAAAAATACATTTATGTGTGTATGTATATCTGTGTATGGATAGTGCACATGTTTATAGGACCCCTTGGAGGATAGAAGAGGGTGTGCACTCCCTGCAGTTAGAATTATAGGCTTTTGTGAACTGCCCAAAGAGAGTGTTAGGAAGTAAATTTGGGTACTCTGCAAGAGCAGTGCACATTCTTGCCTGCTGAACCACTCTCCAGTACCTTGTTCTGTATCTTGTTGAGAAGGTTTTTTTGTCTCCAAGTAAAGGCTTTATATAACAAGAGTGTATGTTCTAAGGACGGCTCAATAATTTATTTAATTTCTATGTGTACTAAATTATTAGATCAGGACAATAAATAAAGCACTGCATTCTTTGTCATAATTTATGCTGCTCTCCTTTACTTGACTATTTTACTATTTCTAGAAAATCTGGCCTGATGCATCAAAGTTAAGTTTTTTCATAGCCATGTGTTAAATTTACTTATTTCATATTAAACAATATTGTTAAACACCTGAAGATCCCCATTTGGAAAATTGTGATTGTATATAAGATGATTTTGCCATTGACATAAAAAGTGACATGACCTCTATTTCCATATTACTTCAAAGAACATAACAAAAATAAGGCATTATGTGACACTGATAATATTCATATAGAAATTATATTATAATTATATCTTTATGTTTCTGTGTTCCCCTTCTGAAGCTTCTTCAAAACACTTAGACAAAAATTTTATTTGGTCATTGAATTTCACAGCCATTACATTTACAATTTCTTTTATTTTCTTACTTGTTATTTTACAAAAGAATTCAGCTTTATGTATGAATGTTTTTCTTCTTTCCCCACTCATGTAAGCAAGCACTGGGTCATCCAAAAAAGAAATAATTTAATCATCATTGTTCCCAATCTTACAAGCATTTATATACTGTGAAAATTAATATTTGCTTAAATAAGGTCAAGTGCACATAATTTACTTATTATATATATGTTTAATAAGCCATGATCATTGTTGATTTATGTATATGTTTCTTGATTATCTATTTTGTACTTTGTACTGTGCTAGACTCTGGTATAAATAAAGTTATCAGTGAATGTCTGGTTTGAGGGTTTCACACAGTCTTCTAAGGAATTCGGAAAGGAGCACACAAAGGAAGTCCAATGAACGAAGTGACGTTGATGTGGCACCCACATGCTACAGACACACAGGAAACAGTTTCTACCACTGCTACATGACGCTGTAGAAGACGTCACAAAGAAAGTATCTTTTGACTTTGATCTTTTAAAAAGATCCAAATTTGGAAGATGGTGAGATAATGAAGGAAATACAAGGAGTGAGAACCTACACATACACAAAGAAGCATCTGGCAGCGCAGAAACTGCTGAAGAATGAATCTTTGGGTTTGCATGACAAAAGTAGCTAAAATATTGTGGTCTGAGGAGCTGAGTGCATCAATAGGAGAAATCATCACATTGCTGTTTCAGGAAAAGATGTCTAAGTATTATGTCAAGGTGACTAAGGAGGAGTAAAAGAAGACAAGTAATCTGTTGGGTAAGTAGCTATTAAATTAAAAGTTACCTGAAACAGAAGCTAATGATAGTAGCAAACTCCTGATAGATATCAGAGACAGTCTGTAAATGTTATCTATTAATAATAGCGTTTGTGATATGCAAGTTACCCCACTCTGGTAGTCAGACTTAATTCTTGATCTGAGAGATATAGATGTATGTATAAGAAAAGTATTTTATTCGATAAATATTAATTTCGTCTTAAAATGATTTAAAATAGTGTAAAGAATTAAATAGAGAGGAGGGAGGATGTTCACAAGCATCTCATATAACAATCAGCTCTATAACTCACTTTATACCAACTGTCTGATACCTGCAGATATGTAGAACATGTAGCTGCTCAATATCCTTTCACGCCATCTCCAAATATACTAATCTGAGTTTATGTTTAAAAAGTATTTTCATAAAAGGTAGTTAGTCAAGAACATATGGATGCAACGGTCACATTAGCCTCAATACCCCGAAGAAATGTTAAAAAGAGTTAACCGTTCAAAGTGAAATGAGAATGCATGTTCCTTTGAAATTCTTCATCCCTGTCACAATGGCGTAAATGAAGACAGATGACAAAATGGATCTCTCATTAGATATGTGTTGAAGAGAAGATAGAGAATAAAAAAATAATTTGCAACTAAAGATTGCTTTTCAAAGTATATGGTAGACAATTGCATCAATCAGTCACCTGGGCATTAAACAATATCTTTGCTCTAGGGACAAGACTACTCATTTGTCAGGATTACTTCGAAATGTTGATTATTAGATAAGTTGCACAGCATTAAAGACAAAGAGAGGCAGAGGTCTTCCTGATTCTAACGGTCTGTGAAGAAATGAGTGCGATAGTGTATGAGTGGGTGGCCAGACGTGGGTGGTGGAATCACTTTCTCACAGATGCCAAGCAACAAGCACATTTGATACCAGTGGTGAAAGTGACAAAAGTTATCAGGTATAATAATGTAGACTTCATGAAATGTTTCAAATGTACACCAAGAAACATCATCTATAGAGTAGATCATTTATAGAATAAGTGAACAGGCATAATGCTGAATTTGAGAAAAAACCTGGCATTAAGAACCCACGAGGAAGAAAAAACTAGAAAAAATAAATAAATCTTTGTAAATGGAATAAGGATAACAACGGGCATTTCTTCAAAGAAGATGTCAGGTTTTGCTGGTGACAGAACGTAAGTAGTGATAGTTAGATGAGATAATGTGCATTTAATACCATCAAGTGCAGAGTTAAGAACAGATCTGTTGACAAATTCTATGTTACGTGTGTCTCATCAGTGAAGAAATGAAGGGGGAAAGCAGATAGCTGTAGAGTGACTTTAGGGAGCTGAAAAAAAGATGATTAGAGTATCTGGTATGGGAAAAAATAATAAAATGACCCTTAAAACAAAGGAGGAAAAGTTGGCAAAATTGAAGGCCTATGTGATGCTGGAAATGAGAGTTCAATGCTCCTAGTTAGAGGAAAATGTTAGTTCCTCTATGGATAAGGGGAGAGACTTCTGCAGTATTGATATATGTGAGTGTTTAATAAGGGCTACATGTAAAAAGGTACTGAATTGTTTCCTGGTTCATATCATCTTAACCAACAAATGGCTAGAAAGCTACTTCCAGATAGAAAAGTTATCTAATTAAAAATAGATTCGCTAACTTTGCCAGTCATCAAATCCTAAAGATTTTATGGTAATAATAATCTTTTATAACTCAGAAAATGAGTGGAAGAAAGCAGGCAACTGGAACTCTGATGGGAACCTCTGATTAACTCGCAGGAAATGACTGACTTTCCAGTAATCAACAAGAAACGGGCAATCAGGTGAGTGTGTAGTGTGTGCCGCCGCTGTGCATTCTGTGATGTTCAGGGTTTGTAATTTAGCCTTCTTGCTGATTCATTAGCAATGTGAGAACTCAGCATATATTAATGATCTACAAGGAAAAGATTAATGGCATTCTACAGGTCCAGAGGCTCTCAAAAGAGCTTAAGATATAAATATGCAATGCTATGATCTTTTAGAATAGCACAGCTGTTTTAATGGGAGGCTGTGGGAAGTAGGGACTGAAGAGAGCACTGCTGCCTCTCGTGTTTTGCTTTGAATGGAATTTCTCTTAGAGGATGTTAGGAAAAGATCAAACCCTTAAACAAAGTAAAACCAAAACTCCCGTAGCACATCTGAAAGACTAAGAAGCAACAATATTCAGTCTTGGGAGGACTTGGGTCTAAGGGTTACAGTGGGATTCAAGAGCTGGGCCTGGCTGAGGAAGGTGGGTCAATTCTTTCTGTGAATCTAAGGCTCCTATCACATTGGAACCATACTGTCACCTTATTTAAGAAAAGAAGCTGAAACTAAACATGCAGCCAAATTGTTTTTACTGTGGATTTTGTTGTCACGTTTACCAACTGGAAGAGAGATTCTAATTCTCTCAGATTTCTGTGTGGGGAAAAAAATGACCACTGTGAGACCAACACGCTCTGTGCACTCCCCACAGTTACCCATTTTTAAGGTCTGAAACTGCAACAGTAGAAGTTTTAGCACTCTTTTATCTTTATTTTTTATATTTATTTGCTCAATTTACCTTATAAGTGGATAAATGTGTGCCTTAGTGTGTGTATGCGTACCATGTTCATCCAGTGCCCATGGAGGCCAGGAGTACATTATCTCCTCTTGGGCTGGAGTTACAGGAGGTTCCAAGCTGTCAAATGTGCACGCTGAGAACAGAACTTGGTTCTGTGCAAGAATAGCAAGTGCTCTTAACCAGCAAACCATGCTTCAAGCCCCTCAATTATCTTTTTATTTATAAACATTCACTGTTAAAAACTTGAAATGTTTCACTGAGGGAAGCACATGCGAACATTAACAGGCCAGTTCCAGAGATGCTGATCATCTTCTACAGACACTTCTGGAATCTGATCACATGATCTGATGATTGTTTTCTTCAGATTAATTCTTTCCATTATTTATGTTTTAATGTAATGGACAAGATTATGTCTTAATATTTTATCACCATTCAAGTTGTTCTTTCTAAATTTTAAATAAAGCTATATATTTAGTGAAAAAAAAATCCTCAGTATGGAAAAAGTATTAATGAAAGACCTATTTACTGATTTTAACAAAATAACAAAGAAACAGCCAAATTGCAGTTCATCTCTCTGTCTTTAGAATTAGAATAAATAAATAAAAGGTACCAACTACATGAACAAGGTGATTCCTGGAATTACATCATGCACTTCATGATCTGTGCTGACTTGATGCACTGGATCCTAATGTCCACAGAAGGGTAATATAAATGGTTTGTTCTAATAGGGCTGTTCTGTGCATCATTTTGTCTCTCTGTCTAACTTGCTTGGTGGTCAGGGAGCCACTGTACTCTTAGTCCAATCTTTGGGACACTAATATTGAGGATTCCTCATGCTGGCGCATAAATAAACAGAATGTGCTCTCTGACCCACAACTCTGGGGGTTGCACAGTAATTGCACTGGCATCAATACAAGTAACTCTTGCCTCTGTATTTCTAGGGTGACAGAAGCTGTCACAGCAGGAGTGACAGCATGACAGACTGATTGGGTACCCTGTATGCTCTGTTCTGACTGGAAGGCCATTTTCTGTCTGAGACAGACCTTCTACAGGAAGAGATTACTCCCCTGTGACATTTCCTGAAGTTAGAATTTAAGAAAAACGTTATCCTGGTTCAATGTTTAAAATATAATCTAGATAGTTTTGACACTTCATGTTTTCTAGAAGGTGAAATTAATAAGTTAAATTTGTTTCTTTCTAATACATATGGCTGCATGTTGGTATACACAATGCTCTCCCTCTTACCGAACCCTGACCAATTGTTCTTTTATTATACTATATTTGAAATTTATCTATAGGAATGTTTTCATCTGCTCAAAAAAATCCATGCTTGACCACAGCATTTCTCACCATGCATTCATGCAAGAAAATTTTAACAAAACATTTTTTCTTAATAGTTCATGTTGTAGCCTGCCTCCACCCACTAGGGACTGTTTCTCTTTGAGCAGACCCAGCATCCCCCTGTCTTTCTTTCTGAACCTCTAAGTCTTTCCTTATATGTTGTCTCCAATTCTTTATCTTCCACTGACTGCTTTCTATCAGGGAACCACGGTTTTACACTAGGATGGGACTTAGAGGGGTGAACCTTGTCCTCCATACTGTCCCAGTTAATTCTTTCCTGTAATACCTTTCACCCTTTCCTTTAAGTCCATATTCATCCTTTTGTGACTCCTGCTAACCCCAGAACAGCTCTCAAGCAGACACTAGAGATACAAGAAACATATCTTAAGATAGTAAAGGGAATTTACAGCAAGACCACATCATCTTAAATGAAAAGAAACTCAACTCATTTGCACTAAAATGAGGAATAAAACAAGAATTCCTATTCAATATAGTACTTATATCGTAGGACAATAAGACAAATAGGAAAGGAAGAAATCAAAATATATATTCACATGTAATTTTGTTCATAAAAGAAAATAAAAACTCTACCAGAAAAAGTCCACAACTTCTAAATATTTCCAGCAATGTAGTAAGAAAAAATTAAAACATAAAATCAGTAATCTACAAATATACAACTGATGAGCATACGAAGAAAGAAATCAGGAAAACTGTGCCTTTTAAATAGTCAAAATAAAAAAAATTGGGAAATAACTCTAGCTTAGCAAGTAAAGACTTGCATGATATAAACTTTTAACATGCTGAAGAAAGAAAAATGAAATTGAAAAATATCCCAGAAAATGAGAAGATCTCACAATTTCATGGATTGATAGGATTATTATTATGAATAATGGCCATACTACCAAAGTAAATCTACAGATTCAATGTAATCTCCATTAAAATTCCAACAGAATTCTTTATAAAAATAGTCAACTTCTTATGTAAGCACACACATACAAGAAAAGAATGGAAAAGATAAAAAGAAGAAAAAGGAAACACAGGATAGCTAAAACCATCCTGAATACTGAAATGAAAGATTCACTAGAGACATTATTATCTCAGATTTCAACTTGTAGCACAGATCTTCATTAATAAGCTTGATATGAGCATAAAAACAGACATGTTGGTCAACAGAATATAATTGGAGAGCCAGACATAATGCCAAATGCCTATAGACACTTGAATTTTGACAAAGAGGACAAAAATATTCACAAGAAAAGCAAAACCTTCAACACACTGAACGGCTGCATGTAGAAGAATGCAAATAAACTCATATATATCTTCCTGCACAAAACTCAACTCCAGATGCATCAAAGACCTCAACCTAAAGTCAGGTGCTGGAATCTGAAAAAAAAAAAGGTAGGCAGTGGGCTTGAAATCATTAGCACAAAGGAGAAATTTCTGACCTGGGTACCAATAGTGCAGGCATTTTGACTAGCAATTGATAAATGGGATCTCCTAAGTTAAAAAGCTTCTCTACATCAAAGGATACCATTATGCAAGCAAAGGAGCAGCCTATAGAATAGGAAAAAATATTGGCTAATTACACACTTCGGAGAGGGTTGGCATCTCGAATAGATAAATAACTAAAACAACTGAACTTCCAGAGAACAAATAACTAAATGGAAAAATGGGGCATAGAGCAAAATAGAGAGTTACAGAATAAAACACAAATGGCTAAGAAACACTTGAAAATTTGTCACCATCTTTAGCCATAAAGAAAATGCAAATTAAAACTATGTTGAGATTTCATCCCTTCTCATTCAGAATTGTCAACAAATAACAGCACATGCTGGAAAAACAATGAGGGAAAAAGGAGACACTCATACGTTGCTGGAGGGAGTGCAAACCTGGAGCTGCCACTATGAAAAACACTACAGAGAGTACTCCAGAAGTTTGAAGACTGTCTATCACTCTTAGGTATACACCAACAGACTCTACATTTTACTCCAGAGATAATGCCTCATCCATGTAACCATAAAAGCCTAAAATTAGAAACAGCCTAGATGTCCATCCTAAGATGAATGGGTAGTAAAAAGATGATACATTTTCACAATGGAATATAATCCACTATTAAAAAATTATGGAATTTGCCTGTAAATGGGGTGGTGCCAGAGTGAACCATCTTGAGTGGTATAACTCTGACACAAAAAGGCAAATACTGCATGTTTTTTTTTCTTATGTGCAGATGCCAGTTTTTAAACTTTGTATATGTGTTTCAATCCAAATAAACACAGAAGTTAGGTAATTAGCAAGGGGCCAGGAGGTATGGTGAATGTTCCAAGGAAGGAGTAATACAACATAGTGTTATAAAAGAGATAAAGAAGAAACTAAGGGGATTAAATGTAGAGGCAGCTGTGAGGACAGAAAAAGAAGGCAATATGGTATGGGATAATTAACACTAAAAGCCTTTGGCAAAGCAGTCTGGAAAGCTTTCTAAATTGTAGGAGCTTCCTAAATTGAATAGTCTAGTGGTTCTCATCCTTCCTAAGGCTGAGACCCTTTAAGACAATTTCCCATGTTCAAGTGACTCCCAACCATAAACTATTTACATTGCTACTTAATAACTACAATTTTGCTATTTTTATGAATCATAATATAAATATTAGATATATAGAATAGCTAACATCAAACCCAGATAAAAGGCTTGTTCAACAATCCCCATGGGTGTTTAGAACCTTTTGTATATACATATAGAAGGAATTTAGATTCAATCATAATATAATGAAGGAGAAATGTCCCAAATAGATATTTTTCTTTTTTTATAGTGTGAAACACTTCATGAATTTGTGTATCATCCTTGCACAGAGGTCATGCTAATCTTCTCTGTATTGTTCCAGGTTTAGTATATGTGCTACCAAAAAACCCACATCAAATAGGTATCTTATGCCAAAATTAAAACTTCCAGTGTCCAGAACGTTTTATTGTAGGCAGAAGTTCTGTCCCACCCACTCCCGCAGCCATTCAGTCCCAAAGAAACACACAAATACATCACCACCCACAGTCACTGCCTACAGTCATGAGATTGTTAGCATTTCACATATCATGCTAGTTTACCTCCTGGGTCCAAAGCTGTCGTCACTAAAAGAATCCTCTGAGCATATGCATTGACAGCATTTAGGCACATACCTGGCCAACTCAGGGTCCTAAGGCTGCTACATCACTGTGTAGTCTCTGCGCATATGCTAAGCCCCCTATAAAAGTGAGCTCCACCCACTCCCCTTCCCTTTGCCACTCCTCCTCTGAAGAGGCAGGCAAACCTTTGCAGCTCTCCCTTCAAACACCGCCAGCCCTTTTTCTCCAGCAAACTTCTAACATGAGAGTTTGTTGAATGGTGTGATTCGTTCTCACTACCACTAGACTAAAACAGTGTTTTGATTATTATGGGCAAAGGGACATTCTTGAACGGTTTAATCTATTTGGTGTTATGTATGCTCCTTTTAAATTTGTTTGCATCTCCTTCTTTATGTTAGGAAAATATTCTTCAGTGATTTTGTTAAAAATGTTTTCTGGGCCTTTGAACTATGATTCTTTGTCTTCTGTGAATCCTTTTTCTTTTAGGGTAATTTTCTTCAATGTCCTCGATTTAATGGATGTTTTGTGTCAGGAAATTTTTAAATTTACCATTTTCTTTGACTGATATATTTATTTCTTCTATCATATCTTCAATGCCGAAGAGTCTCCTTCCCATCTCTTATATTCTATTGGTGATGTTCACTTCTATGGCTCCTGTTCACTTACCTAGATTTTCCATCTCCAGAATCCCCTCAGTTTGTGGGATTCTTTTACTTCTATATCAATTGTCAGGTCTTACACAGTTTTATTAATTTTCTTCAGTTTTTATTTGTTTTATTTTCCTGGCTTTCTGGGCTTTATGAAATTTATTAATTTTCTCAAATTGTCTTTTCTTTGATTTCTTTAAGGAATTTATTCATTTTCACTTTAATGATCTCTCTCATCTTCATAGAGTCAGTTTTGAGGTCATTTTCTTGTGCTTCAGCTGTTTTGGAATATTCAGGGATTCCTGTAGTAGGCTATCTGGGCTCTAATGCTGACATACTGCCATTGTTGCTGTTGATTGTGTTCTTATTTTGGCATCCAGGCATCTGGGTTTGGGGTAATTATAGATCTACGTGCCTATTTCTGAGTTTGTTGAATGAGTGGGTTTTTCCCTTGTTTTCTGTTTACTCTCTAGTCTTCAGGCTGGAATGACCTGTGGTTAAGCACAGAGTCTCTGCCTAAGTTGGGGACTAGAGTTCTGGGGGAAGGTGCACCTTGTTTAAAAATAAAAGAAGACATTTTGTGTTGTAGTATTTCTCTCCAACATTTATTTCACTGATATGATGTTTAGAATTACTCAAAAATACATCAACTGACTGAATATTAGAACACAAGTTATAATTTCAATAAAAATTATTAAGTTTAGATGGAGGGGGGAGGGCCTTGGGCTTCCCATAGGGCAGGGTATCCTGCCCATCTTAAGGAAAGAGGGGGAGGGTGGTGGGGTAGTGGGGGAGCGGGAGGGCCGGGAACAAGGGGAGTAAATGTAAATTTTTCTTTTAACAATAAAAAAATTTAAAAAAACAAAAAATTATTAAGTTTAAATCCATCAGAATTCAAAAATAGAGATATAAATAATTTAGTATTTGATAAAGGGTGTACATTTGTATATACTACTATGTTATATTTTACATGAGATTCCAAAATTATCTTCTACATACAACAGATATTTAGTTGCTAACTGGCTACTTACTGTTTCTTAAAACACATTTTGATGTTTTTAAAATTTCAAATAAAGATTTACATTTAGCTTTGATATAGAATTTAAGTTTAACTTTCAGTATAAAATGTACTTGATCAAATCTTTGAATAGTGTTTACTACTGGACAAGCAATCATCAGTGTGTGATTTGATTCAGTGGGATGTGACCAGAAACCTCAAAGGTACCAGGAGAACTTGGAGACAGTTCTACAGATCACAATGGATTCAGCTTTAAGGCTTTCTAGAAAGGATTTAGGAATCAATACAGTCCTTTCACTGCACAGAGAAGAAATAAATGGGAAAGATAACTAAGACAAATAGTCTAAGAATCTTTTATTTTGTTGAAAGAGAATGCAGGGGAGTGTTTTCTAATTACAAATATGTACAAAAAAGAGTGAGAATATTCTTTCACTATTCAACACATCACATACAAACTCAGTCACACACGATGGTCTGTTGTGATGGCATTTAGGCATCCATGTTCAACAAAAGAAAATAGTGAAATTATGTTAGTTAGATCCACACTTTAAAAATAGATAATTAAGCTCTCAATAAACTGACATGTTCTGTGATAATTTAAAGGTCTTCAATTTGAACATCTATATTCTTTTCAGCACATATTACACTACTTGACATTTACATACCAATTTTTAGATCTCAAAGCATCCTTTTATGCATCTCAATAAATAGGGACAAAACTTAATGAAATGGGTATTAGCACTCCCTTTTATTATTTCTAGAAAGTAAAGAACAGAGAAATACAGTTTCACAAAAATACTAGTTAATAAACAGCAGGCAACGAGAAAGGTCAAGCCTGGGTAATACAGTTCATAATAAATGAATCAAAAATCAAATCAAAAGAATATAAACAGACCATGAAACTAAAGGAAGAAAATGCATGCAAAAATTGAAAAATTTCAGTTGAGATGCTCAGCCTTATACATATTAAGTGAAATGCTAACTAATATTTTTATGGAAAAAAGATAATAATATTTGGATAATTAATCTTGACAACTTGCTACAAGTTTGGGTCCTCAAGTATCACCCTTCAGAACAGCTTGAAAGGGGCATCATTGTGAATTTGAAGCCAGCAATCAAATCTGACATTTCACCTGTACAAAGTGATACAATTTAAGATTGTAAGTGAAGAAACCTTTATGCCTAGTCACACCACATAACCCAAATGGTTAATAAATGGTAACAATAACTCATGGGGTTTAAAGTAAAGTAATAAAATAACTATGTCCATTCCTGGCAAGACGACCCAGTAGATAAGAATGCTTGCACAATTCACAGCTGAAGTGTGGAAGGAAAGATTCAACTTCACAAGTAATGCTTTGACTTTAAAATTTGTATTCAAATGTAACAATATTTATCTTCCAAATACTTCAAAAAAAACACAGTGTTAAAACATTGTGAGATAATTTGCATTTGCTACATATGAAGTAAGAATATTTGTGTGCAATTCTGGATATATTGCACCTAACAAATGAAACTGGAAGTCAGCATTAAAAAACTAATGACCACAGTTGCACAAGCTACTATGGAAGAGAGGGCTGTACAGATGGGGTGGGACTGGGACCCAAAGATTGCTCTTTCAATACATTTCTATAACTTTTGATTTTTGCATTCAAACTCTTTGATCACATATTCAATTTCTTTAGTCATAAGAAGAGTAGCAGAGCAAGTAAAGGTTAAAATATATATATTCATTTATTCTAAAAATGTTTATTCAACAACTCTAGTCTGGCAGAAGCTGCATCAGGCACAGGAGAATAAAGAATGGAAATTCTGGTACTTAAGGAGCACAGAGCCTGGAGAAAGAAGTTGACAGGCAATCATGGCCTAGATTTAAAACCTTAGTGACTGAGCCAAGAAAATCACACCAGTAGAAACCAAAACCAAAAGGGAAAAATCATTTCAAGAAATAATGTCCTTGATAGGAAATAGGCTAGAATTTAATGGAATGTGAGCTTTATGCAAATTGAAATATCTTCAGTGAGTGGATAAGCATCCGGCATTCAAGAACATTCTCAAACTTCAGTTGGAGTGTTCTTCTAAGGTCAAAAGTCTAGTGGGAAAAAGAAAAAGAAATGAAAAAACAGCAGAAGTCATTAGCAGTGTCTAACATGGTTGAATTTAGAACATGTTTCATTTTATAAGAAATTTCTATTCAAGATTTCTGCTATTCTCGTGGAAGAGAAAATTGGACTGTTTTGAAATAATATAAGCAAATGGTCTAAAACATAAAAAGTCCTTGGAAAAAATATAAGAACATAAAATAAAAGCTACAGTAAGATAACTGCACTGGGTGATATACTACTCCTAAAGTTGGGTATCTAACTTCAGGTAAGTTGGCTAAAGCCATTTTATGATTCATTTTATAGCAATTATTCCTCAATACAATATTATTAAAATTAAAAAGATACTCAGATTTGAATCAACTTTCGTCTACTTTTGATCATTTAGGAAAATCTGTTCATGTTAAGTATTAATTATTCCCAGAATCAGCTGGGAGAACTTGATTCTAATGAGGCCAACTTTTGCATGTTTGTCCTGTTGGTGACCAGGATTCAAATAAAGAAAAGCTTAGTAGGGGCATTGTTGTACTGTATACACTTGTAATCAAATCCAGATCTCTTCCTCATTTGGTGTCAGTTACAAAAGGAATTTGAATCCTGACTGGAAATAGCTATCAAGAGAATGCAGCAGGAAGTTCTGAGTTGCTCTTGACTCTCATGACAAAGTACTGGTTTGGTTATCTATTTATGCCCTTAAAGACTTTTTTTTCTTTTTTCTTCTTCATTTTTTTCTTAGAAGACAAAAGGATTTTAGAAAGTATGACATAAATGTCTCACTCTAAAGGAAATTTTAAGGTGTGAGTATTTAGTGGGGTAGACTGCCTCCAGTTTCTCATAGGTCTTCTTGTCAACGAGATAACAATGTGTTGCTCCTGTTTTGATTCCCAACATAAGTTTGCCATGCAGAAGAAACTCATAAACAAACAAACAAACAAACAAACATGTTTTCAGACTGCATCACCAGCTCTGCCAAGGATGAAGTTTCCAAGTGTAACAATCACAGCTGTCCTCACTAGTAAGAACAGCTGGGAAACGTGGAAGCAGAGCTATTACCTTGCAGATTATTGGAACAGTGCCCGAATTATCTACAGAGAGGCTGAGTGACAGCAGTTACTGCTTGATAACCCCTTCTACAGTTGTGTTTCAATTCAGCAGAAGAAATTAACAGTATCACATACGCAAAAGCAAACAAAGCACTCAGAATTTTTACAACAACTGAGATGTCAATCTGCTTGTTTTGAGATACTTTGAACTGTTCATATTAAAGATTGGCATGTATGTTAGTCACGTTGTTCTTCCAAAAGATCACAAATAAAAAAGGACGGCATTTGGGAAGAAAAGAAATAAAATTGGTGCACTCTTCAAATTCTTCCTGGGCCTATAAGCCAATTTTGATAATTTGATTTATTTACAGTTATAAATAGGCATAACAGTGTCCAAATAATCAAAAAAAACTTTATCTTATGCACTTAATTTTAATTTAGTATATAAATCTAGGAAGTACGGTAAAATTTCCAACCACTCCTATATACAACAGACCAAATTTTATGTGGCTTTGCAAAAAGCAAATAGATATGAATAATAAAGACATTATTTTTCTTTATTTATGTAGGAATATCTTTGAAGAAGTGTAAAATTAATGAGGCAAATGATTAGCAGAATATCGTAAAATGTGAGAAAAATGAAACTAAGAGCCTGCAGTGGACAATGGAATGTGATGGGTGACTCCTATACACTGTAATGGCCTGAAACATTTTTCTGAATATATGAACATGCAAGTGTAGATTCTGTGAGCATGACTGTGTCATCCATTAAGAAAAGAAACTATAGAGAATGAAATAGGGAAAAAAATCAACAAAGAAGCAGTAGGTGTTCATTTTGTCTTGTTCTCAGAAACATCACAAAGCAAAGAATAGACAACAAAAGGATCAGATTGCTGCAGAGATGACTGTCATCCCTAAATAACAGGCACATTCACCATATGTTATGAGAATTTTAAGATAAAGGAAGTGGACTCAAGTAGTCTTTGTAACCATCATTCACACATTACTATTCTTGCAGTCCTATACCTAGCTAAAATTTCTAATTAATTCAAACACTCTGGGTGACTTAATGAGGTTCCAATAAAAATCTATTCATCATAATAAATTAGGAGATTTAGAATTAGGCAGAATCCAGAAAGCCAGTGACTCATGATTTCCTGTGCCCTTCAGGTGGTTCTCTATGCACAGAAAATGTTTAAAGGCTGTTCACATGCCATTTTCTCCTAAACTTCAATGATACTACAATCCTGTATTATCCATTTTGTAAGCATAAGTACCTTCAACCACACAAGAGTTAACCTCCCCAAGGTCACTAATATAGAATGGAAGAACTAGACCATAAAGCATCCCATGCCTTCCAATGTTTCACCATTGACTCAATATACTTACTCCACTCTAGAGATAATGCAAAATTATTTCTTTCTGAAGATCAGCAGTACCATTAAAGTTTAAAGATTTTCTTTTGAAAACTTAGGGGAGTAAAAGAAGCAAGATCTTTCTTCCATAGTTAAAGAGAACCAACTCCTGATCAGAGTTGATAGGGAGGTTACTTTCATAAAGTAATCTTACAATGCACACTGTGTTGAAAAGCAGCAACATTTTTTAATTCTAGACCTGACAGATGCTATGACTTGAATGACATCATGGGATTTTCCCCATCTACTGCATTAATAAAAATAGGAAGCCCTACAGACCACAGGTGTTAAAGGAGTACTATGAGGAAAAAGGGATGAGATTAGACATCTGTAAATAAAATTGCCAATGATTATACTTTTACCTGCAGGACTGAGACCTTTAGCCTACCTAAATGTGATTAGGTTTATTCCTGATACTAAAGTCATGGCAGCCCTTTCCATAGAATAATTTTAAAAAAATTATGATTGTAAATTCTTTTTCTGTTCTCCAGCCTCTTCCCAGATGGACAACTGAGAAACAGTAGAAGATCTAAGAACCATTTCAGAAAGACAGTCTTTAGGTTAGAGCTACTGTTTCCTGGTCTTTAGGGGAGAGTTTAGTCCAACTTTCCTAGTAAGAATATACAGGGCATAATCCTATCAATCAACCTCCCATTAATACCACCAGCAATTTCCCCCATTTCATCTTAGCACCTAAAATTCACCCTGGTTTGGTGTGTAAGATTTGAACCCATTGTCTTTCTTTTATTTCCCTAAACTTCAAGTCTGCTTGTTGCTCTGTCAAATACCATCTTTGTCAGCAGTAGAAAGCAATCACTTAGGAGAATGAGCATTTGTCAGGAAAAGAAAGATAAGCTTGTAATGGAGTTTCTGGTGGTGAAAAAGAATGGATGGGCAGGGCAAGCAAGATAGGAAAATGGGTAAAGAGGCTTGCTACTTGAGCCTGAGAATCTAAGTTCAATCCTGGATCCAACAGTACAAGGAAAAAACAGGCTTCCAAGAGTTGTCTTCTGACTGTATGCTAACACACACACACACACACACACACACACACACACAAACACTAAATAAAGAAAATGATGGGGAATTCCTGGAATGAGCTCTCCATGTAAACAATGCCCAAACATTCAGTATGCCTTAGTTACATCAGCCAAGAATGCTTCCCACAGAATGCAGAAATCCTGGCAAGGACTGAAAGAAGTGTGGGGGTGTGGCTACACACAGAAAAATAAATGACAGCTTGAAATGAAGAACAATTAGAAAATTTGTACTCTTAAGACATAATAATAGACTTTTATGCAAATTAAAATCCATTTGAATGTAAATTCTGGGCATATTTTATGCAAATCAATATGTGGCCCTCCTGACTGTTTCATATATTTGGCTATGACCTTGGAGAGACCTTAGCAATAGTTCCTTCTATTTTAGAACTGTGAGGATTAAGAAGAGTCTAATGTGAGCTTCTCTCCATGTGACTGAGCAAGGTTTCAGGAAGGACAAAAGCAAATTCATAATAATCTGAAATATTTAGGCCAGAGGAATGTATTTAGGCTTAAGTGCCAAAGTCTCCAGGATAGCATGATGGACTACAATGAATTTCAGAATTATCAAAAGATTTTGAGATGTAATATAGACTCAAGAGCTTTGATGAGCCATATGGAACAAAAATAACCTTTCTTGAGGTTGGTTGATCCTTTGAACAAATCCATCACCCATTGCAGGAACAGCAGGTGTCCATGCAATTTTGGTGGCTCATGGAAGTTTTAAGCTTGAGCTCAGATACATTTGTTGAAAATTCTAGCTGTGAGCATTTCAGTGAATAAAAGACTAAACTTCTCTGAGCTTCAGAATCACAACTATAGCAGAAAAATACCCTGAAAACAGAGAAGTACAGTTAAGGCTATTGTACTATTGTACTAAGGCTATTGCCCAAAGAAGGTCAATCTAAGAAGCTGTTTTCACCACCATCATCACCATCATTATCACTACTGTGATTTCTTCTAATGTTTAAATCCTTGACTCTAATCATAAAAGCCATTCCCACTTGACTTTAGCCTTTCTGTGTGTGTGTGTGTGTGTGAGTGTGTGTGTGTGTGTGTGTGTGTGTGTGTGTGCATGTATGCTTGTATGCATCAGGTATTCATTGGGTCACTCTATTTCTCTGAGAAATAAGTTTCTAGGCCCTTGTAGTCTAGAAAATTAATTTCTACTAGACAGTTACTATACTGGCAGAAATATGTTACTTATTCAGCAACTTTCTTTTACTGGCTTTTCAAATCTAATACTTAATTAGTTTTCTTTTAATAAAGTAATACTTTTTCAGTTTCTATAATAACTCAGAGACTAGGTGGCTCAAAACAAAAAGAAATCTGTTTTATTATTATTGAGAGGTTGTGCATCTAGTGTCATGACATTTTCAGGGCGATTCCCCTGGACTTGCAGATGCTCATTTTCTCCATGCCTTCATATCATCTTCCTTTTCTGAATGCCGTGTCCAAATTCTTCTTTGGAAGAACTCACATTTGACAAGACTACATCCTACCATAACAACCTCATTTTGACTCAATTTATTCTTTCAAGTCAAGGCCCTCCGTATATCTCCACTTACTGCAGCCCTTAGTGGTAGAATTTCATCATAGGGTGTAGTTGCGAACATGATCAACTATGTTCACCATCCTTCATAACTCACTATTTCATATTATTTTTCTCACTAATGCTTTGGCTCATTCTCTCTGCCTCATTCATAATTATTTCTCCTAATTTATAATTCCTGATCATTTCTTAATTATTAAAATAATTTCTTGAATTTTTGAATGCCAATTAAATGAAACTTTACTTGAATGCCAAATAGGCCCTCAGTCATGTTCCAGGGATTCAGTATCATTCAGCTTTTCAAGATAAAAGTGACATGATAGGGGAAAAACAAATAACCTTAAAAGTTTTTTCTTCAGAGGAGTGAGATCTAAGGAATCCATATCTTTGTAAACTCTGAGTACTCATGCAGCATAACCAATTAAGAGCAAAAACCCAATGGAAGAATAGTAAATCAGTGAATATTCAAATAAGCTTTTGATTCTCAGTCTCCCTAATGTTGCACCATTTTAATACAGTTGCTTATGCTGTGGTGACCCCGACCATAAATTAATTTCATTGCTACTTTAGATCTGTAATTTTGCCACCATAATGAATCATACTGTAAATATCTGATATGCAGGATATCTGATCCATGACCCCAAACGGGTCATAACCCACAAATTGAGAACCAACGGTAAGCAGGTCAGGAAACTACAGCTAGCAGTTATAATCTGCACCTCCTAAAGGCTCACAGAATGTCCACGCTGCTTTCACACTCACAGAATAGTCACACAAACCTTACCTTGACTCATAAGAGCTGCTAATGTAGGAGTCTTTACTGTGAGACACTGTGTGGGGATTAATATTAATCTAACAGGCAGCTTCATCTTACACTGAGATTTTCCCATTTCCAGCCATTTCCAGAGCTGTCAAAATTTACTTACTGATGTGCAAAATTTTGGGGAAGTTATGGGCCTAATGTTTTGAGCAGACTCAGGAGAGAGGAAGATAAGAATGCCTCCTGTTTAAATGACCAAAAAGAGAAAGAAAAATGTGCTCATGGCAGGTGTTTCTTGTCTGAAGTGGTTGTCTTGTTCACTTTGACAACACAGCAGGATTAATTTACAAATTCTCTGATTATCTAATTTATGCTAAAATGCCTCCATTTTCAGGCAATGAAGAGTTTTTGTCCTTTAGATAAAAAGTAATATTATCAACATATATATACCACTATGGCCTATGTGCAAAAAAAAACCCTCTTATTTCCAAGAGAAAACTTTCCATTATGTTAAAAATAAGACCATGTAGCTGCCTTACACTATAACATGTTTCCATTTAAATTCTTTGCATATTTTAAAATTGAACAATAATGGTTAAAATAAATGTGTAGTATATTTTTCAACTGGCTGTTATTATGACAAAAACACATGAGATAATCAATTCACAAAAAGGAACTATTTTGGCTCATGGTATTGTTAAATGTTTGCTTCGTCTTGAGTGAAGCAGTTCATCAGAACAAATATGTATGGCAGAGGAAGAATGATTATCCAGTGGTTTCAGTGAACCAAAGAAAGACAGAGCTTGAGCAAGGTTCCTGGCAGTCCTTTCAAAGTCAAAGACATACCATCCATGCCCTTCCTTACTTTCTTCCACTGGGCTCTAAATCTTAAAAGTTCCTCTTATTCTTAATAGCACAACAGGTCGCTAGTAATAATTTCTCAGGTGGCCTTCTTATCATTCATAGGACACTTATGATCTCGACCATATAGATTTGGAGATTTAACTCAGTGATTAAGAATACATTTTTTTTTGCTCTTGCAGAGAACCTGGGGCCTATTCCTATCATCCACATGGCAGTTTACAACCTTGTGTGACTACACTTCAAGATTATTGGACACCCTCTTCTGGCCTTCATGAGCAGTAAACATGTATGTGGTGCAGAGATATATGTAGGTAAAATATTCATACCCATAAAATAAATAAGTACCAAAAAGTAAAAATTAAGATATAGACTATACTAGCTGGATATATAAAGACTATAAAGATAAAAATTACAGGCAAGAATATGGACATATACAGTAATAGAAACTCTATGACTTTTGTGAGAAAGTGTTATCGTTTTGCACTTTTAGTGAGGTTGTGTGGGCGTTAACTGGCTTTGTTTTCATTTGCGATAAAGACAAAGGAAAACAGACACAAGTGTACATTTCTAAGTGTTTTGTCAGAGCTTGAGTTTGGAGGTTAAATTCCAGTCCCCAGTAGAAATGTGTTTTCATCACAAACCACCTCACAGTGTGATACAATTTATCATGATTGTCATCTGAGGCTCAAGAGAGACAGAAATAGAATGTTAGGGGCTCTGGGAGTAAGAAGTTATGTGCTCAAGTGCACTGTCAGACCTTAGGAAAGTCATGTTCATCATGATGTGAACAGCTGGCTACTCAATATCACCAGTCAGGATTTGATTCTAATAGCCAACCTGAACTATTAAGTGGGTTGAAATGAGAGCACCTCAATTAATAAATCACCTTTGTAAAAGACATTCAATTTTATAAACATTATTTCTCACACTTAGCAACTGTAATATTTGGTGCACTCTACTTTTTTTATTTAGACAGGATATTTATAATCATTTTTTTCATTGTTTCATTGCCCATCTGTGTTCAAAGTCAGTTACATTGCTGTCTAGGACGAAGCAAGGTTTTATCTCGGATTCTAAGAAAGATGGTATAAAGGAGATAGAGATTCAGTATCATTTCTGGAATGAGCACTACAGAAAGTAGTTTAGGATGCCTTCTGGAACTTTCCAATAGATAGGGGTATAGAATGACAGCAGGCAGCAAATGAAAGCAGTGCTCAGCAATTTAGTGATTCTTTTTGTGTGACATACTATCTACTAGGCAATCACTTTGCCTTTCTTGAAACCAAGATAGCTTGCTTTTATTTTAGCTAATTTTTATCATTAGCACAACTGCACACACAGAACTGTCAGGTAAATTAACTTTTGGCTGAATTCATGTCTACTTTATTAGCTTTTTCCTCTTAAGCACTTTCAGAAATTCCATCTTTCCTTGGAGGAACACAGAAACGAAAGTTAGAAATGAAACTTTGAAACTTTTCTCTTTGGGACAATGGTCCTGTACCCCATAAAGATTTGTCACTCATATTGGTTTAATAAATCTCTGATTGGCCAGTAGCAAGGCAGGAATTATAGGCAGGGCAACAGGAATAGGAGAATTCTGGGAAGAAAAAAGGATCAGTCAGCAGTTGTTGCCCAAATGCAGAGAAAGCGAGATGAGCATCCCTCAATAATAAAAGGTACCAAGTCCACATGTCTAACATAGACAAGAATTATAGGTTAATTTAAGATGTAAGAGTTAGCAAGAAATATGTATAAGTGATTGGCTAAGCAGTGCTGTAATTAATATAGTTTCTGTGTAATTATTTTGGGTCTGGGTGACCTGGAAATAAATGAGCAGGCTCCATCAACATTTCTCCTTTTCCATCTCACTGTTTTTCACAAAAACAAAGGCTTAATCATTGGTCACCTCATTCCATTAATTATAGGTAGAGTTTTTCCTGTGTCCCAGCAACTGCTCCCAAATAACCATTTAGAAACTTATTATTAATAATAAATGCTTGGCCAATAGCTCAGGCTTGTTACTAGCTAACTCTTACATTTTAAATTAACTCATATTTCGTATCTACTTTCTGCCATACTGTATCTTCTTTTAACATGGTAACTTTATCTTGATTTTCTCTGTATCTCTCAAGACTCTTGAGACTCCTCCCTACTTCCTCCCAATGTCCTCTGTCTGGCTGTCCTCCTTTACCTCCTGCCTAGCTACCAGCAATTCAGCTCTTGTATTAAATCAATTAGAACGCACCTTATCAAATACATATCTTCACAGTGTACCAAAGATTATTCTATAACAATTAATTATTTTTAGGTCCCAAGTCAATTTATCCAACTAATGTCTTTCCATACATTTGATTTCTCCATTCAAGCCTCTAAAGTACAGTTATCTACCTAAATTTATATTTGCATTGTCAAATAAAGAAAGACCATAATCCTTCTCAGGAGAGATGGCCATTTTAAATGTTCCCTAACTTAAAAAAGCATTGAATTATTGTTTATCTTATCATTTGATTGTATGTGTAAATGTTTTCCTTCTCTATTTCTCAATGACAGCAGCATGAAGCTCTCCTCACACTCTTTGACATTCTAACATTAGTCTATTCTCCCAAAAGGCCACCATCACTCAACAAAAAGCAGTTACCCATAGGTTACTACAGCATTGAGGAACTTATCACCACAAGCTACACTAAAACATTTAATTCTGTCTCAGATATTCAGTTTTGTGACTTGTGATTCCCTCCAGTTCACGACTATTGGTCATCTAAGAAGGAAAGTAGAGATAACATGGGGTGGTGATTGAAGCCCTATGATATGCCCCATCAAACCACTACAGTCTTATCTGCAATCTCATCTTTAAACTTGGGGTCCAGAATTCAGCTGTGTTAACAGTTCCCTGTACCCATAGTGATTTCTTATCCCTTTGGTTATTTTCCTCCCCTGGGATTTCCAGTTATTCCTATGTTTGAGGCTCCTTTTCAACTCATGTAGAGGTCATTTCTATTTTAGAATACTGTAACATTTCTGTTTTACCCCAAGAAAGATGCTACACTACCTCTTTACACAGAAACAACGCATATTGAGATAGAGACTTTTATAGAACCCATTGTCCCCTGCTTTCATCTCCTTAAGAGCAGGCAGATATCTTGTTAACTATCATTTGTCACTGAGTCTGAGTCTATGTATATACTGTAACACTGGAATGACAGAAATTAATCAATAATAAATTAATAAATATACATTAACTCACTTATGGCAATAAGTGACAGTTGGTGTCTCTAGGACTATAGAGACACTGGATAAAAGCATCTAGGACCTTAATATTAAGTCTCTTGCTGTTACATTAGGAAGGTCTTCAGCAAAGATTCTGGTTGGAGACAAAGATATCCTATATCTTTTGGGTGAGTATTTGGTGAACATTGTCATTTCCTAAATGAATGATATTGATATGATAAGAATTACATACATACATTTTATCTTTCAGCATTTGGTTGATGATTGAATTCAGGAATTTTCTTAATATAAATATAAATCCAATAACCAATTTTCTAACAACAATAAAAAAACTGATATGCATGGAAATGATAAAAATGCCTTTTCAAAACCACACACAATTCAACCCTGAAAATGAGAAGTGGTCTTTAGAGTTGAAGTTGCTAAGAAAAAGTTAGTTTTATAAATTTGTTATGCTTCACAATAAAGTAAATATATATTTCCCTTGTTACTGTTATAATGCACACTCTGTACTATCAGAAGTTTATATGTAAGAATTAAAAGATTGATTTATTAAACTTCTGAGAAGTTACTGTACATGATTATTAACCTTTCTACTTTATAGAAAGATATAACCATACTACTCTGGAGTCAATTAATTTTCTTCCGATCCATTTCAAAGATATCTGTCTTCTTTTGTGTAGCTATTCCTCATTTTATGGTTGCATAGTTTGAAGTATGCTGGAGATTTCACTGACTATGGAGCCCACCCAATTTATACCAGAAGCAAAGCATGGTTTTAAAATGTCAAGTGCCCCACAATATCTGCTTCCAATTTACTAAGGAAAAGGGAAGAGAGATGGAAAAAATGCTACAGGTATAGACATTGTGTACATGTCAAAAAGGTAAAGAAAAAAAGATATTAACTTTTCTGAAATCAGAATTGCTGAAAGAAAGGACTGAATGATGGTAGTCCATAGAACATTTCATTCTCAGTCCCAAGTTCATGGCATGGAAAAGAAAGCAACGACTGGATTTATGGACTTATAAACTATAGTGCCTGGGATTTTACTTTAAAATTTTCAATTTTGTATGTTTAGAAATAATTCTAGGGGGAGGAACAAAAAAGAAATAATTCTATATGTGCCAATTTCTTCTTAGAGTCATTTAATTAACATTTTAAGCCACAAATATGATTATAAGGTAAGTAGATACATGAGAACTCTATGAAGCACCATTTAGTTGTAATTCATAATTTAATTATTACCCCCATTTGCATTCTAATTGAAGAAACTGTTTACACCTGAAATGGCTACTAGCTGTGAAAGCTAATAGACCATAGAACCAGACAAAGTATAACAGCAACCAAAATTTATGCATTAATCTATTGTTAAGAGGACCTGGTATGACTATCTTTTCAGTTGATTCTGTACATTTCCATGAATTTTATATGCACTATATTACAAGAAAGATGTGAAAGAACATAATTATAAGGACTGGAAAGATGTGTCAACTTTTAGGAGCACTTGCTGCTCTCCTAGAGGATAAGAGTTTGTTTCCCAACATCCATGGCCTCTGTACATACATATGACCTATTCTCTCTCACTCTATCTTTGTATCTCTCTCTCTCTCTCTCTCTCTCTCTCTCTCTCTCTCTCTCTCACACACACACACACACACACACACACACACATACATAAATAAAAGTAATTTTAACAAATTTCTAATGGCACACAACTTTAATTCCAGCAGTGGGAAGCAGAGACAGGTGGAACTCTGTGAGTTTGAGGCTAGTCTGGTCTACAAGAGCTAGTTCTAAGACAGGCTCCAAAGCTACAGAGAAATGCTGTCTTTGAAACCTAAATTAATAAATTAACTAATTAATAAGTAAAAGAGGGTTATCAAGAGTTATTCATAGAAAAGAATATGAGTTTGTAAAGTCCATATTTTTAAAAATTCTACTAATAAAAGTCGATATGAAAGTAGCAGATTGATAATGCTTTAATGATAATATGGTTTTGCAATAGTGTTGAAAATAAGAATATTAATATGATCAAAAGAAACTTACCAATTTCTCACATTTCTATTAATATGTTTAATGCTTATACTTTCATATCAGTGTTTACCACAACACTTCCACAATGTCTGTTGAACTATTCGTGGTGTCCATCAAGAGAGAAATGAAAAAAAAAATTAGGCTTATGTTCACAATGGATATGATTTCAGAAATAATGAAGAATGAGATAACATCATTTGTAGGAGAACGAATACAACTGAAGAAATCATATTAATTTCATTAACATCAGAAAGACAAATTTCATGTATTTTCATTAGTCTGAAAGTATTAAATTTTATATAGATGCATAAAGTCATACATGTACAGAAAATATCTGCTTATAACCCAAACTGTCTAACCTCAGTAGCACAGACACTGAGAGCAACAATAAATAAATGGGACTTTCTGAAACTATAAAGCTCCTGTAAAGCAAAGAACATAGTCAAGAAGACAAAAAGGCAGCCTACTTAATGGAAAAAGATCTTCACCAACCCCACATCAGACAAAGGACTGATCTCCAAAATATATAAAGAACTCAAGAAATTATACCTCAAAATTGTAAGTAACCTAATTAAAAATTGGGTACAGAACTACACAGAGAATTCTCAACAGAATGATCTCAAATGGCCAAAAGACACTTAAGGAAATATTCAACATCCTTAGCCATCAGAGAAATGCAAATCAAAACAACTCTGAGATTCCATCTTATACCTGTCAAAATTGTTATGTCAAAAACACCAGTGGTAGCTTATGCTGGAAAGAATGTGGAGTAAGGGGAACACTGACCTCTTGCTGGTGGGAATGCAAACTTGTAGAACCATTTTGAAAATTAACCTACTGTTGTAGGGAGGCCACTTGTTCATTTCCTGACCACCCAGACTCCTGGAATAATCATACAGAAACTATATTATTAAAATCACCGCTTGGGCTATCACTTAAGCATATTGCTAGCTAGCTTTTACATCTAGAATTAACCCATTTTCATTATTTTGTGTTTTACCACAAGGCTCATGGTCTACTAGCAAGGTTCCAGTTGGCAGCTTGCATCTTGCCCCTCTGGCGACTATATGGCATCTCCTTGATTCCACCTTTTTTCTCCCAACATTCAGTTCAGTTTTCCCCGCCAAGTAATATTCTACCCAATCACAGTCCAAAACAGCTTCTTTATTCATTAACCAATAAAAGCAATACATATACAGAAGGGCTTGCCACACCATTTATTTAAAACCTTCTTTTTCATTTAGACAGAAAAGGGGATATGATATGGGATTCCCTCTTTATGCTGTGATTACCAGTGATAAATAAAGAAACTACTTTAGGCCTGTAGCAGGGCAAAACAGAGCTAGGTGGGGAAAACTAAACTGAATGCTGGGAGAAAGAAGGCAGAGTCAAAGAGAAGCCATGGAGCCTTTGCTGGAAACATATGCTGAACAGAATCTCACCTGTAAGCCACAGTCACGTAGCAATACACAGATTAATAGAAATTGGTTAGTTTAAGATGTAAGAACTAGCCAATAAGAAGCTAGAGCTAATAGGCCAAGCAGTGATTTAATTAATACAGTTTCTATGTGATTATTTTGGATCTGGGAATCTGTGAATGAATGAATAGCCTCCCTCAACAACCTACTGCAGAAGTCCATTTTCATGCAGGTATCTCATATTATGTAAGTATGTCCATTACCCTCACCTCCCCCATTCCCATTAACCTCTTAATTTCTTTAGACAGTTCCATTCCAAGCATTGCAAAATTCCTGTTTATAACCTGGAGAATGTTATACCAATGAAGTAAGAAAGTTAGTTGAAAATGCACTTTGTAATTTTGTCATCTAAATGTCATATTTCACTAATGCTAAACATACGTTTGAAAATAAGTTGTGCCACACACTGACACAAATAACAACCGTTCCTATTCTATGTTCAAAAAATTCTCGATACATATAGTACTTACTGAGGTGGATTTCATAGAAAAGAGTGTAATGGGTTTTAAATATTAACTTAGTTGTATTTATGCTCAATTATATTTATTACTTTAGCTCAAGTAATAAAAGAGGAAAAAATGTTAGAACCAACTGAGGTTTTGTAGTTTGACTAAAAGCATGCCATCATAAGTGGCTGCAGAACAAATGAGTTTCAGACTGATAGCCTGTAATGTTCACATTTGTTTGGTACATTTGTCACCCAGATCTCTTAGTGAAATTTCCTTAACATACCCTGAATAAATAAAAGCGATTCAAGATGCAAGTAACTAATAAAATCTTCTGCTTGTTATTTTAAGAGGGTGTCACTAACAGAACAGAAATGTCACTTCATCAGCTCTGAAGCCTTTAACAGATCAGTAAAATAAATCAAAACTAATGCATGCAGGTATGTTTTTTCCCTCTAATGCATCCAGAGAATTACAGTTCCATTACTCCTATGTGCTATGAGCAGTCAATTGAAACAAAGAGTTTCGGGTGGGGATGGTTTCAGGCAGTTGGGTGATTTGTTTGAAGTGTAGATTAAAATTTTGGTGATAATATCTAAGTGTCTGTTATGTCCTTACATTAAAATTTTCCAAATACCTGACTTTATTTTTACATACTGAGATTCACTTTAGGGATAAAACGCTTTACAAAATATGTAATTTTATTTACCTTAAGATAATTAATGGTGGTTTATAAATACATGTTTGGGAACTATAGTGATGGCTGAACACTTCCAGAGGACTTTGGTTTAATTTCCTATGCCCACATAGTTGCCATCTGAAACTCTAGTTCCAGGCAATTCTTATACCATTTTCTGCCTTCTGTGGATATTGCATTTGCAAGGTACCCAGATATAAGTGTAAGAAAATACAAAAACATATACAACCAAAATAACTTGTCTTAAAATTAGATACTAAGTCTTTGTTTCTGATTTTCACTAATTTCATTCTGTGTAAAGGTGGGGTTTGTTACCTGTCCTTGAATAAGCATGATGAGAGAGAAATTACACTATGTAGAAACAGTAAATAGACATGCAACTTCAGATAAAAATTCAAGCTAATTTTTTAACTATTTTTAACTATTTATATTTTTAACTATTTATATGCTCCATCCTCCTCACTTAAGGTGTGATTGGTGAATATTTGTACCTAGTTCTAGACCCTAGTCTTTTATTTTTAAATGATATCATTTTGGTAAAAAATTTAGTAACAGTTTTCTGTTACATTTTTATGAATAATCAACCTTTTTTATCCATCCCCTAGTTTCCAATATCTGCATATTAATGGTTAGCACTGCCTACACTAAAAAGATTGTCAAATAATTCTGTGGGGAAAAAAATTCATAGTCTGAAGCATTGTAGACCATAATGTCTATCAACCAAATAGTGCATAACTCAACAGTGGCACTTCCGTTGTCATAGCTGATAGTCAGTAAAAGAAGAAAAACATATTACACTAGATAAGATTACTTTGATATATATATATATATATACTTTGATATATATATACTTTGATATATATATATGTCATTTTTTGTTAATGTTCTGAAAATGATATATTTGTAAGCAAGGTCATATTGACATGAACAGTGAAAAGCTTGCATTTCTAAATGATGAGCATTTGGGAAGCATTTATTTAGTACCTTCATATAAATATGTTCTAATTATCCGATAAAAGACCTTGAACAAGTATAAATTCACAGACAGACATAGATTAGTGATATCAAGAGGAAATTATTACTAATTTTTTCTTTATTTTCACAATAGTCACTAAAAACTTATTATGGGTCAATTGCAATTCTAGGCTCTTGGAAAGAATTGGAACAAAATAAGAAAAAAAATTATTAAAATCTATTCCTTTCTTTAGCTCATATTATCTTGTTGATGGCAACTAAACAAATGCACAACAAAATTATGAAACTTAATTATACACATATACGAAACTCAGAAAATGCAAAATGGTTGATATTATTCATGACATAATAATCAGTACAACAAAAGACAATGGATATATGATCAGTTTTGGGAACACAGGCTAAGGGGGGCTGTTCCAGATAGGGGCTGAAGTTTTAGAATGGTGAGGGTCACATTCAGTGATGTAGTGCACTTAGGGAATGCCTGGAGAATCTATGGGACATAGCTGGATGGCTGTCATGAAAAGATATTTGAGGATTCAAGAGTTGATCAAACTGTACCCAAAGCTAATGTTGCTCTTCAAAGTTTTAATAAACATTGTGAAGACCTATACTATAACCTTCAGAGGGTAATTAGTGGTTATGAAAAAGTGAGATAGGCAGGCAAAAAGGTAAGGTTCACATAGGGAGAATCCTGGCAGTCATTCTAAGAATATATAGATTTCCTCTGATGGAGATAAGTTTGAGAAGAAGACATGGTTTGAGCATGTCTACCAAGTTCATATGTTGGCAGTTGACTCCCGAAAGGGACAATGTAGAGACTGGGGTCTTTAAGAAATGATACCTAGTGAAAGGCGAGGACTCTTCCCTTGTGAGTGGATTCAGACTAGACAGACTAGTCTCACAAAGTTTCTTTAGTCTAGCAGAAGGATGTTAATTCTTCAGTACATTTTCAAATGGGTCTAAGAATGCCAGTGTTTTGCCTGTAAATGTTTCTGTGAACCATTTGTGTGTCTGGTGACCTTGGAGGCTAAAAAGTATATCTCACCTTCTGGAATTAAACTAACAGTTTCTTATGATGTAGGTTCTAGGAACCAAGCCTGGGTTTCTTAAAAGAGCAGTCAGTGTTATTAACTGCTGAGCCATCTCTCCAAACCATTTTATAGCATAAGGATACCTCATGCCTTGATCACTCCCATGTCCATATACAGATGATTCCCTTTCTGCTTCATCACTATTGATGCCAAAGTGAATGTTCACTTACAGGATTCTGGCACTATTCTATTCTCACAGCAACACAAAGTAGAATACAACAGAAGGGAGCAGTATTATCCAAAGAGCTTTTTAAAGGAAATGTTATGAATACTGCAATAACAACCTACCACAGGAACTAACATTAAAGCTGTGAAGGTCATGAAGTTATTAGAATGCTAATATATAGGTGATTGAAGGAGGGTTCATCTGTATTTCTGTGCTTTGATTGGTTAAATAAAAAAGCTGCCTGGGCCATTTGATAGGGCAGGACTTAGATAGGCGGGGAAAAGAAAAGAGGATGCTGGGAAGAAGACTGGGTCAGAGCCAGTCGCCATGAAGCTCCCGCTGCAGATGGAAGTACCGTTGATCCATCCAGTAAGTCACCCACCTCGTGGTGACATGGACTTTTATAATGGGTTAGTTTAGATGTGAGAGGTAGCCAAGAAGAGGCTAGAGATAATGGGCAAGGCAGTTTTTAAATTAATACAGGTCTCATATGGTTATTTCGGGCATAAGCAAGCAACCAGCGGCTGAGCGGGCCAGCAGCTTGGGAGCCAGGCGCTGGGAAAACAACCCACACCTCTCCACCTAATTACAACAGGTGATAGTAGAAGTAAAAGCATTAAGAAGGGATTCATATTCTGGAAATATTTTTAAAAACATACAACTTGATGATTAAACGCAGTAGAAGGAAAGTATCTAAGGCCCCATTAACCAAAGCATGTGGGAAACAAAGGGTAAAGGTTCTGGATCAAGGCATTTAAACGGAAAGATGGGATTGCTGTGTCTGTTTTCAAGGGAAACTACAGGTCTATCTGGTGAAAGACAGTTCATTCTGGGTTACTGAGTTTGTCCCACTTCACTGATGACAGTCAAAGAAGAAAGAAAAATCCTGAGATGGAAATCTAAAATTCAAATTCAGTTGAGAAAACCTGAATGGCAAAAATCAACATTAAACTATATGACAAGCCAAAAACTCACATAAAACAACCAAGAGAATAAGTAAACAACCTTTTAGTTATAGAATAAATGATAATCCTGCCTAAGTTCTTATCTTTTTTCCATAATACGTAGTAGGATAAAAGAACAGACGAATAAAGATAGAATAAAATCAAAGAGGACTCTGGGAAAAGGTGACAAATTGTTTTATTGCCTCTCAGATGAATAATAAGTAAGGGGACAAAGTTGTTGTTTGTAGCCAGAGGGCAGCTATGGGTGCCTTAATAAGAGCAATTGAAGTGATGGGTCAGGGCCCACATCTGGTATGCTGAACCTGGAAGATGGAAGCATCTTCAGAGCCTGCAACAGTCATTCCACATCGTCAGTGCTGATGAGCCTCCATCTTCAGAGCATGGCTTTTGTGTTCCGAAATAATGGAAGTCTTTTAGAGCCAAAACTAGAGAATTAAGTAAGTGATCAAGCTATGTAATTCTATTTAGGGTTGAAATGAGGTGTGATTACAAAGTAATGAGACTTATTTCCTTGAATGACTCATAAGCTGGCTCTGAAGAAAATTTCAGAGAAAGAGTTACTCGATCTGGAAGGAAGGTCAATTTCATCAGGAAGCCATTGTGGAAAGAATGAGTTTTAAATTGGGTTTATCAGGGCACAGAAATAATGGTTTCACAGTCATGAAGAATGACCTCAACATGTAAGAATCATATGTTTGGACTTTTATCCTAAAAGTTTTGATATTACTTGCATGTATCACTATGTATACTTAAAATGAATGTGTAGGAGCCAGGGATGTGGTTCAGTAGGTAAAGTAATTCCTGGGCAAGTATGAGGAGCTGAATTTGAATCCCCAGAACCCAAGCAAACCAACCACAAAAGAACATGTCTGCAAAACAAGTATTCCTTAGACATTATAAAAATATAACTTCCTCCATGGAAGTTTTGGATCAGCTAGTCTGCTATAGCCAGGAGTAACCAGCAGACCCTCTTGTCTCTAAGAAGGTAAAAAGCATGAATGGACCATAGAGGCTGACCTCGGACTTGGCACGTGCATTCTTGCGCTCTCACACATAAACACAGACATGGCCATGCACATTATGCATGCACACATACACACATATCATATATATATATATATACATACATATATACGTATATGTATGTATACATACACACACACACATCAGTTAATCAATCAGCACATGTATAGTGTTAGTAGCACAGAATTCTGTGTTGCAAACAATGAGGAACAGTTTGAAAAGCCCACTCAAAATCATAATGAAAAGAAAAAAGCATCATATAAAACTTATTTCAACTTTGTTACTGAGACTTCCACACATAGTGGCTGATTTAGGCCCTAAAGCACCGGCACAGGCGTGAAACAACACTGAGAGACCCCCGTGTCGGTGCAGTCCCCCAGAAGAGACCTCAATGAGAAGGCTAAGGATACAGAGACAAGACTTGATCTTCACTAGAAGTTCAGCGATGCTGCCCCAGAAGAAAATCAGACCTGAAAAGATTTCCCAAAGGGCTAGAACTGTGTCAAACATCAAATATGAGAAAGGAAATCAATACAGATATGAAATGATGTTCTCAACATGGGGAATGGAAGATTATGTATTTTAACAGTAGATTCCTAAATGGGAAACAGGTTTATTTTTTCACCAAAATCATTCTTTTATGGATGTTAAGAAATATTTTATAATGTGAATTTCCAAGTATAATGGGACCAATAACAATTTCCATGAGAATACGACTAGATAGTATGTAGCTTGAGATTTTATTTTCTAGTAATTAAGAAAAGAGTTTGTCCCTTCCCTTTCTAAGTATATGAAAATAATTTTCAATTTACAAAATCTTATTAGTATTGACATTTTTGGTAAGGCATTTTATAAATGAAATGTATTTTATATGGAAATACTGGAAGATTTGTACCCAAAAGCCACATTTCAGATTTCATGTGTGGCTGTTGAAAATCAATTTTCCCTCTCCTCTCAGTATGCAATGCAGTTTTTGTTTTCCAAGGGGAAACACCTGCAATCAATTGATGAACTGTGGTTTGTAGATCCAATTGTCAGTGGGGCGTTTTAGTGGCAGAAATCTCATTACAATGACAAGAAAGTGTTTGAAAATGCATCACCACCGTGCAAAGCCTGATGACAAGGATGATGATCTTCTTAGAGTCCAGGCTGACATTTAGAACCAGATGTTTTAACCCTTATCAAATAAATACTGCGATGTGGTAGAACAGTCATGGTCAGGACGCAAGCTGTTTTTCTTGATTCTAAGCTCACGATCATCTTCCAATTTCGCCTCCAAATAAGAGCAGAAAACTTCACAGGATATTACAGAGGGTCGTGGGCCTGAGAGCCTGCTCAGCAGAGTTATGCTTTTCAGAGATTTTCTGCATCACACCACAATTATTTTAAGGGATAGGAGAAAGTTTTCATTTTACGATGTTATAGTGGATTCTAAAATTGTAAAGTCTGAGTTTCCCCAAAGCTCTATAGTGGAGCTTTATATTAACTGTCCCTGATTGCAGCATCAGAACCCCACTTTTTTACACAATTTGACAAACTAAGAGTCATCTGTGTTTCCATGATCTTCAAATGAGAATGTAGAGTCAAGAGGCTACACAGCCACTACAGGGACTTACCATTTTTGTGACAGTGGTGGCTTCAACCTGACTCTTGTTTCTTTACATCACACAGGCTCTGAATGAAAAACCTAAGTAGGTTGCCAGAAGCAATGGCAAAGGTGAAGAGTCTATCAAGGAACTCATCTTTTAATGAAGTTCAAAGGATTACTTTTGTCAACGAGGAGGTACTAAGGAGTACCGTTTTTGTAATTTGTTGATTATTGGTGTTGAGAATTGGTAAGGAAAATAGAGCGAGTAGAGTGGGAGCTGTGAGAATAAATGAGTTCAAGACACCAGGCAGAGGTAATATTTCACTGGAAGGATGCAGAACCTGCTAGAAGAAAATGGAAAATCCTGACAATCTGAGTTTAATGCTTAGAAGTCATGTTTTAAAATGTAGTTATATGCAGCTGTAATCTCCTACAGAATTCCTACAGTGATATTGAAGGCTGATACAAAAATAAAGTTTATAGCAATCAGAAATAAGGGACCACACTTTAGCAAGATGTTCCCAAAATTGTTTTTTAAACTCAACAAGAATGTTGGGATATACACATGACACACACACAAACACACATCTGATCACTCTAAAATGTGATTTCTGAATTATTAATACAATTATCTGAGATACAAAGGCCCCAACATAGAAACTGCATGCAAACCTGTGTCAGTAAGGCATAGGTCATTTGTTGATCTGAATTGATAGTTCCCCACTGACAGTCTATCCGCTAAGGAAAAGGGATACATTGGTGCTGCGTGATTCAGAGTCTAAGACATAATCCAGACACACACACAAAAATAAGCACAGAGCTACCACGAAGGATATTGAAACAGCAATAATATCTCCATTGAATGTATCCAGAATCTTAATTAATCACTTGTCTTAATGTCTTTTATCTAAGGAACAGATGCCAGAAGCACTGTTCACTTCAGAGCAAGTAGGGAGCAGATTCAGAATCACATTGTTAAGGTTTTAAAATTTCTAAAATAGAGCAGTATCTCTATTTAAATCTAATTGTTTGATATTTGGAATATAAACGTGTTAAGATAATGACTTTTATTTTTTTAAAAAAAATCACTTGTGACAAAACAAATGACCTTGAAAGTCAGTGAAGATGAACCTGGAGGACATTATGTCATATGAATTAATCCAGGCACAGAAAGAAACCACCACATTATCTCACTTAAACATGGACTCAAAAGGGGTCAAAATTCATAGGACCCAAGAATAAAATGGAGAATTTCAGAAGATTAAGAGGGGAAGAAACAGAGGAGTGACAGATAAAGATATGTTTCAATTACAGGCTATATTACAATATAATATACATATGAAATATATGCATATACATTTTAAGTATATACTTTGTATAAACACATAAAGCCCACAAGAGCATATACAGAAAAAATTGCCTCTATGTGGAACATAGTGCAACACTCAGTAAATATTATTAGACTTACTAAATTATGGAGGTTTCTGGTGTCCAAAGAAATAATTAAGCCCTTCTGAATTATTTTCTTCCCCTCCTGAAAATCTCAGGGTCTCAAGCCAGTACCTCTGTGCGCTGGTTTTGTTCCATGTCACTGTGCAATGCATTGAACAGTGATCATGTGTTTATCTGCTGCCCTAACTAACCGGTGATGCTGGGTTGGTAGGGGTGGCATTCTGTTTCTTTCACACATCTCTTGGGGATGATGACTCAGGATATATCAGATAAGGTTAATTTACTAACGCTAATTTTAAGCTTAAAATGTGAACCATGATGCTTGCTCACACGAATGTACTTTCAACATTTCACTTGCAAGTTACCTAATTAAGCAAGACTTTCAGGAATAACTCTTAAAATCCCTGGAACCCTTTGTTTATTATTTTATTAGTTTATTCTTTCACTAGCTCCAACTCTTAACTGGTCATATTTAAGGATCCATCTGGCATGATAAGGTGACAGGAGACCATTCTGGTATTTTTCAAAAGCTTGTGTGGTATACTCAGTCACATACTATAGCGTCACACCATTTGATTTCATCTGTATCCTATAGCTCTGAAAATGTTAAATGAACTTTTGATAGCTGTGGAACAGACACAAACAGCTTGTAGCTGGTCTGGGATAGGGAATCAGAGGGGAAGAGAAGAGGTAAGGTGATTAAGGAGATGGCAGCAAGGAAGGATCTCTCCCAAATGGGACGCTTATGCGAAACAATCCGCTTTTACACCTCTCCGGTTTTTGCTTCTGTTTTATGAGAGGTTAGAAGGAAAGTGCATTTGTAGGTGAGGTTCCTCCCTTGTGCTTTCGATTACTTTATGTCTTTGTCCTCTAGCCAAGTGCCCTAGGCACATGGAAGGGG
Source organism: Dicrostonyx torquatus (assembly GCA_028555095.1). NCBI lineage: Eukaryota > Metazoa > Chordata > Mammalia > Rodentia > Cricetidae > Dicrostonyx > Dicrostonyx torquatus. Next base: position 9,994,933 of record JAQHUG010000020.1, read on the forward strand.
TAAGATGAATAGTCTCTGAGTCAGAAGGTCTATGTTCATACCTCAGGTTTGTAAACCTAAGCAAATCCATAACATCTCAGAACCTCATTGTCTTGGTCTGAACAATGAGATGATGATCCCTTTCTGACCTCTGCCTGTGTGTTACCCAAGTCCTATCTCAGCAACTCACTTAGTTTATAATGTGAATCACCAGTAGTAGAAAACTGAAGAAACACTCAAAGACATGTAGATAATATTTAGTCATACACACACACACACATACACACACACACACAGTGTGTGTGAGAGAGAAAGTGATGAGGGAGGGAGGGAAGGTGGGAGGAAGGGGAGAGATGTATGTTCAGCACAAATAAAGTAGACACTTTTAGAAGCTGACATACAAATGAAAGAGGCTCAAATCCATTTCCTTCCATTATCTCTTATATTTCCTGCCTACCTCACTGGAAACAGAGCTCTGAATGTAATAAATATTTTTCTAAATGCAGGTTCTTTTCTACATTCTTGATACCCAATGCGAAGTTGATGAAGCCAAATCACCCACATCACTAGGCTCTATTGTAAATGCAAAGTCAGTTGCAGATATCGCTGCCTAGTTGTTCTATAGAGTCTGCATCTGAATAAGACTAATAAGACTAGGTGACTAAAGGGTCTAGATATAGAATCTCTTCCAATATGCTTCTTCACACAGCCTAAAGAACACTCACCCTCACAACTTAGGAGCATGCAATATTAGCTGTTACGTGGCATTTTTCTCAACTCCCTGTTATCCTCACAGATTTGGATGCAGCTACTCACTGATCCCAGACACCTTTTTGGGCCCATAAGATACTGAAAACTCAGAGATGACCAACTGATGTCAAGATATTCTTGATCCTGTCTGTCAGTCTTCACTAAGTTCAGCAATATTTATTGCAATAAAATTCAAGGGAAACTATTGTCAAAATAAATGAGACAATGTGTTTGGAGAGACATTTATTTATTCATTTATTCCAGAAACATTCCTTAGGCAACCAGCAGATGTTGGAAGAAGTCCCAGGTGAAACTATGAAGAAAGCTGAGGCACAGCCCTGCCTTTGGGACCTCAGAAAATCAAGAGATCCTGATTTCCATCTCCTTTCCCTAGCTACCCCTGGACTCTTTGCCCAAAGAATTTCAGAGAGTAAAGAACATTCCCTGGAAATGCGGGTGTTTACTCTTGGGTAGCTTTGTCCAGAGAAGACAGTTTGGGGATTTCCTGAAGACCTTTGCATAGTTCACCATGCCATAAACCATTTCTTCATTCACCTGCCCATGGGGTTATGGTCTTTGATCTAAACTGAGTTATTTCCAGCTGTAAAAAATGGAAACTTATTTACATTTTCAGTAGGAAATCCAATAAATATACTCGAAAGGCGGGTGAATAATATTTTAAAACACTGTAGCAGAGACAATGTTAGCTATACATAGTGCTACCCTTGATACACCTTTACAATAACATGTATATCATTAATAAATTAAATCACCTATTTTAACAATATATACTCAGAATATCTTATTTACTGTTACTGTGGTATAGAAATTCAGAGCACCTCATATCATGACCAACTTAAATAAAAAGCAAAAGTTTAGAAATTACGTTCTGAGAAGCAGACAATACCATATTTGGTACACCATCTGTCTTATTAGAAGAATTAATCTCTAAATATATACATCTCATTAATTCCAACAGTGCAGAACAATAGACACACATTATCAGATGCCCTGAAACAGACAACAAGTAATCTTGATACCCTGGTTACAAACAGGACTGATACATACGGGAAAGGAGTGCTTTCTTCTGAGTCCTCGCCCTCCTCCAGGACTCACTGTGCCCATTCGGTTGTTCCGTCATTAGCTCTAGTACTGTTGCTTATAGAATCTTTTAAGCTTATCTCACCCATCACCACCTTAGAGAAAATGTCTTTTAGGCTTTGACAGACATCAAACCTGACAGACAAGTTAGCTAATGTTTTTACAGACAGCATTCATCCATAGATTGACCTTCAGTTGATCATAAAGGTATTTTCACTCCTAGACTGCTTCAGTAACTTACTCCTGTAAAGAATGTGGGAAAATTGATTATGTAACAGGAACTTAGATGATACTTTTAATAAAAAGCATTAACTCTTCTCTTAAGACTGCATAAATGGTTATCAACCTGTGGATAATGATCTCTTTGGAGGTTGAATGACCCTTTCCAGAGGTACCCTTAAAGACCATTAAAAAATAGATATTTATATTATGACTCATAACAGTAGCAACATTAAAGCTATGAAGGAGCAAGAAAATAACATTATGGTCAGAGATCACCATAATATGAGGAACAGCAGTAAAGGGCTGTGACATTGGAAGTGGAGAATCACTATCTACATGAAAGTTACAAGAAGATGAAAGTCAAGCAACCTGCCTTAATTTCCTAAAAAGCTTTATCTTTTACTTTTTACATTATTTGATTTTATTGTTATTCGTTTGTACATTCCTTAGGTCCTACTGACTCAGATTTCTCATTTATTGTTTTAATTTTGTTTCATACATATATAGAACCAAATGTGATTATGTATATTCATTATTTATTTCACTGCCCCAAACTCCTCCAACATAACCGCTCCTAAATTGATACCCTTTCTTTATAACACACTAAGTAAAATTCTTGGGTAAGAGTATTGTGTATGTGCATGCATGCATTTGTGTGTGTGTGTGTG
>JAQHUG010000020.1:9999910-10026304 GCA_028555095.1 Dicrostonyx torquatus
TATGAAGAATTTTGTTGGGATTTTGATGGGGATTTTATTGAACCTATATATTGCCTTTGGTAAAATTGCCATTTTTACTATATTAAACCTACCGATCTAGGAGCATGGGAGATCCTTCCATTTTCTGGTATCCTCTTCAATTTCTTTCTTCAAAGACTTAAAGTCACCACTTACCTCTACTCATATGGATGCTATCAGCTGGTGATTACTGATCTATCTAACGCCTCATCTCCATGCATATAGATAACTCATTTCCCTAAGCCCAGTGACCTTGAACTTTGTGAACCCTCAGGATCCCACAGAATAGACCACTCCAGTGATGAGAAAAGATCATCTCTGAGGATAAGACTGCATCACAACTCAGAAGTAATCACTTCCTGAGAACCAGTTTGTCCCCTCAAACTGATGATCTCTAATGACTAACTTGAAGAACCAGAGCCAAGTCAGTGGTTTTGTTTTGGTTTTCGTTAATTCTATCTTACACAGAACCCCACTCTTTCGCTAATGTATAACTTAAAACCTTTAGCTCAAGCCTGAAACTTATAGAGATCCCCTTACCTTATATTCCTAGTGTAAGAGTTATAGGCCTTACAAGTCTTCAAGTCTGGTTCTCATAGTGCATCCTCTTTTTCCTTGTCACAGTTCTTCCTTTATTCATACCAAAACCTCCTGTAACTACAAGAAAGCCTCATTTGAGTTAACTTTCTCTGTTCTTACCAATGGGGCCACAGTGATCAAGTCTCTGAGTTTCATATTTGCTCATCTCTTCAATTGGTCTTTGGGCATAGGTGGCTGGGCCAAGCCTCTTAGGTCTCCCTAGACTAGAGCAATTTTGATAAAACTCCTGTTACATATGAACAAGTCTGTGGGAATGGCTTCCCTGAATTTTTTCTGTGTACAGTTCATACTATACTATCTCATGGTAACCCTGATCACAAGCTTAAGATTTCCATTATTTGTTTTTATCTTTTCCAATTTAAATTTGTAGACTGTTTTTATAGATGAGAGACTGATTTTCTAATGGAAACGCTTACCCATAATAATATGAGTGTTGTCACTATAATTACCATTTAAAGAGCAGAGCAGAAAATTAGGTAGGATAGACTCATTAATTCCCCTGACTCTAACCATGAGTATTCAAATACAGCTCAGAGAGAAAGGCTAAAAGTCAAATCAATCTAGCTATGAATGTTTAGCGTGAAGAAATGGATTGTCACAAAGCAAAGGAAAAAACAGGCGGCTGGGCCACCATGTTGACCCTGAAGCAACAAAATAGAAATGTTAATTACCATTCAGATTATCATTCCATAATGATGTCTTTATTATGGTAATGATTAAATTTTAAATAGAGTTAAACACATTGTCAGATTTGTATCTTTACTTCATTGCTGGAATTTGCCAGGATATTTCTTTTAAATATGTCTTGGAGAGTAAAATGCTTTTGGATTTTTATATAAATAAATATAGTACCTAAATAAATCTATTATATAACTTCTAGAAGTTTCATTCTTATTTCTTTTGTTTTTTTAAGAAAGGGGAGGTCTCAAATCTTGTAGCATAAACAAGAGAGGTGGCCCAATGGCTAAGAGTGTTTGCTGCCAACACTGAGAACCTGGGTTTCATCCTCTGGGCCCCACACAATGCAAAGAAAGAACTGCACCTACCATTTCTCCTCTGACCTCTGTCTGCACAAGGGCAGTGACACATGTGCCCTCACACACTCGCTCACAAAGTAAATGTAAAACTCCTTTGAAAAAATGAACACACCACAAAATATATTTAAATAAAACCACAAATATATTCAGTAAATACATTTTGCAATAACTTTCCCAAGAAAACAGAAAGAATATATATGAAATGCCCTGAGGGGAAATTGTAAATAACTTCAATAGGGAAAAATACAAGTAATCTGTTTGGTTTTGGTTTTTATCTCCATCAAATGGTATAGTTCACAAGAAGTTGAAATCCTGAGAAATGATTAAATGAAAATTTTTAATATTTTATCTCTTAAGTATATTTTTATTTTGAAAATTTCATATATTTATACAATGTATTTTGAACATATCCACCCACCCTTACCTCTTTCCAACTCTGTCTAGTATCCCCATTCCATCTCTTCTCCAACATCATGCAATCTCAATAACTTGTAATGTAGTGAAGTCCACACGGATATTTAAATACCACTGACAACAGAACTAGGCCCTACTAGAATTAACCCAGAGTATTATTATTTTATTTTATAGGAAAATAAAATTCAGAATAGATCTTTGTTTCTCAGTCACTACATTTATACAAGTTTCATTTTGTTCTTTCATTGATTTCATTTATTGACAAGTATGGCGTTCTCTGGGTGGTGTAGGAGGTCCTTTCGTTTGTGTGTTGCTTTCATTGGTTAACGAATAAAGAAACTGCCTTGGCCTAGTTGATAGGGCAGAACTTAGGTAGACAGGGAAGACAGAACTGAATGCTGGGAGGAAGAAAGGCAGAGTTGAAGAGAGACGCCATGGATCCTGCACCTGAGACACATGCCCGTTAGAATTTTTGTCGGTAAGCTACTGCCACGTGACGATATACAAATTAATAAAAGTGGGTTAAATTAATATAAGAGTTATCCAATCAGAAGTTAGAGCTAATAGGTCAAGTAGTGATTTAGTTAATATAGTTTCTGTGTGATTATTTTGGGGCTAAGCTAGCCAGGGGGCTGGAACAAATAAGCAGCTCCCTTCTTACAACATCTGGGCTTGAATTTGCCACAAGATGATAAACCCAGGACTTTTTTTGAAATATAGTATGGACTCCCCCTGGCTGCCATGACTCTGTTTTTTCACCATCATAGAACTCTCAAGTCAACCTCCTTGTTATATTATAAAATTTTAACAAAGCTTTATTGAAATTTGAAACACTCATATAACTATAAGCATAAAGGATAAAGGTTGGAATTATGATTCTTATAACAAAAGGAATCAATATACTGGTTCCTTAGTTATAAATTCACAGTAAAAACATGTTCATGGAGAGGGAGAATTGAGCAGAGAAAGTAAAATCTGTATAGCTCCAAGTATAGATCCCTTTCCTCTACAGGTGGTCTAGGCTAGCATGAAGGGTGGAGATCCAAGCAACATAGATAAATCTCTTTTCTTCACACCTGTTTCCTGGAGATTTTCAATATATCTTCTACCCACCCCCTACCCCAATCTAATGCTTGCTTCAGACCCTCTGGTACTGGAGGACAGCTGTGGTTCCATTTTTCCGTAAAATCCAAAAGTTGGGATTGACTACTGGGAGTAAAAAGTAGAGCATATGTCTGATGTATTGGCCTTGCTAACTAAAAAGAGAGGAAAAAAAACTTACTGTGTGGCTATTTGAGTCAAAGAATCGGTTTCTCAAAGCCATGTTTCTGGAGACTAGAGAGATAATGTCAAGGGCAGCTTAGAAACACACAGGATTCACTATTTCCAAGGTCTGTACATTCTTTTTCTTTTTTTTTTAGGTCTGTACATTCTTACAGAGCTTCTCAGTACTATAACAGTACTTATTCTGTTGTTACATGTTTTTCTTCCTTTCCTATTTAGTTTTCTTATTTTTCATGAATCATATACATATGTAATCTATTTACATCTTTCCTATTTCTTATTGTCCCCTTCCAACTCTCTCTCTCTCTCTCTCTCTCTCTCTCTCTCAAATTCATAACCCCTTATCCAGTAATGACTATTGGTATGTTCAAACACACACATGCAATGACTGACCTTCTGAGACTGTTTAAGTTGATATTAAGAAGGTGTGTTTAAGTCTGACCACTAGGCATTGAATGGCCTATGAGCAGGTTTCCCTAGAAGAAGAGCTACTGACAACAAATGGTAGCAAAACTTGGAAGAATCTTTTCATTTTTCATGTTGGTAAAAATATAAAATAAAATTTAGTACCATAAGTACTCTTAGTTTATAAGTTGGAAATATTAAAAAAAGGAGATAACTGCATAGTTAATATCCAGAACTTAATTTAATCTTGTGAACTTGGATTATCATTCCCAATAAACAACTATGTAAGTACTATCTTGACTCTGCCTGAATATGGAATGATATAAGACAGGTAGTTTGATTAAGTAAGTTGAGGAAGTAGCATAATATTTAAAGTGAACGTACCCTGTAAATATTAACACTGAACATTCATCATGCTAATGTGAATGAAACAAAAGATGAAGCCAGAATGGTGACTCTGGATTTTCTTTCAGTTCCTCCATCTTTAGATGCTATATTGGTCACTTTTCTCTTTCTGGATCACAGTCATTCTTAGAGTTTATACCCCATGCCTGGCTTATTGGGTCAGCGCTAGGTATGTCTTTCCTAACCATTTTATCTTTACCTCCAAAGAGTCCTACATCAGATGAAAAAACGATTAGGTAGTTGGTTCTACTTAAAAATCTGCAAGGAGCTCCTATGAACTTGAATTACAGTAACTACTTTTCTTATATTGTTTCATTTTTCTCTTTTATAAATTACAAATGAAGCAGCATAGAAATGCAACATGAAAACTAACCAGATTGATTACTCCAATGATCTTAACCATTGAACTATTGTTTCTCCAGCACAGAAAAGTTACTTTTTTAAAAATCTAGATGAACAATTATTTACAAAGTTTTATAAGAACATGCACTCTCATTTTAGCCTTTACATAGGAGTGAGTTTTTATATCAAATTTCATTAGAAAATTTTGGCACAAATTTGACGACCTAATATTCTGACCAGTTATGTGTGAGGACTTCAGGTACTCTGCTTTCTCATGGGTATTTTCTATACTGAGTTTTTCCCATTTTTCATCCTGTGCAGTTTTTGCCATTACAAGAGGGAACATTGACTTTTGTAGCTTTAGTTGACATGTTTTATAGTGTTTAATGTAACTAAATGACTTTAACAATATCAGCACTATTTCATGGGTTTATCTTCCTTTTACATCTTTGTTTGTTGGTTTATTTTACAACACAACCACTGTTTTGCCTCCTTCCTTTCCTTCCAATCCCCCCACATACCTCTCCTCTGCCCTGCTGCCCTATCCACTCCTTTGTTTCTATTCAGAGGAAGACAGGTCTCTCATGATTATCTCACATCATATCAAGATTGAGGCTGACCAAGACAACAAAATATGAAGAAGAGGCCCCAAAAGCCAGCAAAAGAAAAAAGAGTTAGAGACAGCCTCTGCTCTCACTGCTTTGTTAGTGAACTGTTGCTTCAAAATGTTTGTCAAGCTTAAAATTTTGGATGCCCATTTTATAATTGTGATAAAATGTACAAAGCAAAATTTAAGTCTCAAACCTATTAATTAGTAGTTTTAAATTCAATAAAAACTATTGTACAATCCACCTCTGGAATTATGAACAAAGGCTGATGAATAAGCTTCTAGCTGTAAGGCCATTTTTACAACTTCTTCATAATGTCCAAACTGTGTCATCCTTTTGATTTTTATAGCAGAATATTTTTCAAATATTTAAATCTATTTTGCATTTTACTTTATTTTACTTATCTTTATTTGATGCATACATTGATGGGTCAGTGGCTAAGATTGCTTTGCTATCTATTCTTGTAGAAGACTGAAGTCTAGTTCCTGGTACCCAATGAAGGCAGCTGTACACACACAGACACAGACACACACACACACACACGTATGCACACATACTTGGCCGGCTTAATTTGTTTAGAATAATGTCTTCCAGATTCATCCACACTGTAACACATGACAAGATTTCATTGGTTTTATGGATGAATATAATACCTTTGTACTTGAAAAAATGCCTTAATGAAGTTTTATTTCGTTTTGCTTTTATATAAAAGTATAAAGAAGTTGGGAATCAGTATTGCTGTATATTGTGTTAATTTATATTTAAAAATTATTTGCTTTGTAATACTCTTAAAATAATTCTCAGACCTTCTGTAGTAAGTCTCATCTATCCTAGACTTTCTCAAAGATGCAATTCTAAACTTCCAGTCATGGAAGCCTGCCCTTTTGCCATGGAAAATGTCACAAACTAGATCTGCCAACTGCCCAGTTCACATGCTCTGAACACTACAGCCACCACCTCAGCTGGAAGACTTCCTTGCTTTTCCTGACCACATTTTTACTTCCACATGCCCACCTTTCCCCTTTCCTCTAGTGTATTGTGTAACTAGGACATAATTTAAATTATAAACATAAAAATATATTTATTGCTGGCTTCATTGTTAGTTCCAGAAACCCAGCCAGACATTTTATTTCTTCATTAATTGTGAGCATGACCATAATAGACACACACCTGTGAGGAAACAGTTACCCATCTGACTGCTAAACATTATCCTTGGCAATAAATGGGACTATAAATACAATAATTCTGTGTTAGAAATGGAAACACATCCTGCAGAATAGTTGTGTCCAGTTTATAGCTCCACAGATTACTTTGGATCTGTGGCTATCCAGTATGTATCACTCAATAGCTGGATGCATGTGAAAACTTCAGAAACAATTAAAATTTTAAAAACCCCTCAGCTTTCCATGAATCAACTCATACATGATTCTTAAAGTGGTTTTCGTATCCAGTTTGAAACCCAGAGTGTGTTTGGGATCAAATTCAGTTTGGTATTTCATGGTACTGAAAAAGAAAATGAACTTTAAAAAAAAGAAAGAAAGAAAAAGAAAAATTAGGATGCTAGTTACTGCTAATGGAACCCAAAGTGCCAGTGCTCAGGAGTATTACATACAATATGAAAGATAAATTTAACTGGTTTGTTTTACAGTTAAACATTAGCATTAACATGGACTCCAAGACTCCAGCGTTTGACAAGCCTAAGTTTGTAATTGAGATGCAGAGTATTTAAAACAGGTGGAGACCATGTATAGCCCCACTGGAAGTTTAGGCACTAGCTAATAGCTAAGTAGACTTTACTGGCAAATGAGACAAAGCCACTCCAAATGAAGACCTACGGTTCTGACTATACAAGGCACGGATGCAGTGTTTCCTGTTTTCGTCTTAATTTCTATCACAGTTGCGCTGTTTCACAGAGATCTTTTTGTCTAGTACTAAGTCTCATTTCTCTGAAATCCAGGGTCAGACAGTAAGTTTTCATACAAGCGTGTGAGGAGACATGACAAAACCTTTCCACTCATCAGTGTACCCACAGGCATTTTAAAACTGAGCTGCAATACAAATTTTCATGTGTGGAGTAAAACCGTCTTCCTTAAGGGAAGCTTATCATATCCAGAGCATGGGGCACAAATGCGTGGAATTTGTTTCTTCATCAGGAAGTTCATGATTATATACGATACATGACAGAAATATCAAGCTGGGTAATGAGCAAATTACAGTAAGGATGACTGGGGAAAAAATACATGGGACATCAGTCGATGTTGGTGTGACTTCCAGAGTGTCCACAGTTCTAAACGCTTTGATTCTCACTGTGGCTGTGTTTTCAGTAACTGGTATAAGAGCACAATTCCACATTCAGTGAAATCAAAGATTGGGATCCTTTGTGAAATTTTGTTAAAATATGTATGATCAGAACATGTTATATACACGGAGGAAAGTTTCAAAGACTAACTAAAAGTATAACATTGAAACTATGTTTAAATGCAGTTGGATGTAAGAGTATAGAACTCCCAATCACAGAGCGAATAGGCACAAAGAGCTCTCAAATATAAGGCAGGTCAAATGAGTGAAGTATCACTGAGAAGAGTGAAGGAATTAGCTGAGTCACTTCACCATAACTTTTCTCAGTATGTGCTTCCAGAGTTCTATGTAATATAGAATGGCCTTTCAATATGAGATTCTATAATAATGCATCCAAAATAACTTGTAAGCTGCTCATTAGTAAGGATGTTGGTGAGGAATGTCTCGAGCATCTATAAATAATGGGAACACACTACCTTTAAAAATAAGAACAGAAACACATAAGAAAGTCACATCAATGACTTTCCATTCAAGCTATTACTCTCCAGTGCATGCTGGGATGATAACCAAAGCTGCCTTTACCAATAGCCCAAGGACACGAACATGTTGCCAAAATGAGTCTCTATCTCAGACCAGATCTGTAGAGGAACATATTTCAGGAGACATAGACATCATTTTTCCCATTTTTTATCTACTCTATATTGCTTTCTACAACCCATAATTTTCTAGTTCCTCATTTCTCCTCTTTTTCAAACCCTAACAACACTAACTAATAGCATATCCTGTGGATCCTCTATTTGGGAATCAGTAATTTGATTGCATCTTTAGTATCTTCAACCTTTCCCCAATGTTCCTTTCACTTGCATGATAGAGAATTAACCCATTCTGAAGATGATAGTATTTCTTCCAATTTAAGGTTGAGTCTCTTATTTTTCCCTGAGATAAGGAAGAAGACTATTTTTTGCCTTCATAATCTCAAAAGTTGTGTGTTCCAGTCATTTTTTGTTGTCGTTCACTCAGCAAAACTATTTTTCTGAGCTCATCCTCCTGTTCTTTAACCCTCCCAGCCACCTCATTACAATCACCCACGGACTTTCAATTACTCCTTTCTGGTTTTTGGTTATCCTTCCTTGTAGCTTTTATTCTTCCCTTCACAGTCTCTCTCTGGCTGTGATTGAAGGCTAGAAAGTGACCACAACAAGAAGGCTTTGGCTCAGTAACTTTCACATCTGATAAATTCTGATATTAGAAACTTCTCCTCATCCTGTGACAACTGTCACGCCACTCCTACCTCATGTCTAAATTAGCAGCCAGTCTCCTTTTCTGCCCTTAATTTCAATAGTTATAGATATTCATCCATCGCAACTTTTAGAAAATTTCATATATATGTACTGCAGATGCATCATCCCCACACCTCGCTTTCTTTCTCCAATGCCTCCCATGTTCTTCCATTTCCATCTCACCTGCATGATCTTTTGTTCTTTGATTATTTCTTACATACAAATTGCTGCACAACATCGTGCTGTTTCAGTATCATTGACAACTTCCTCAGTGATGTTTCTGCAACACATCCTATATGCTGTTCCTTCCTTTTCACTCAGGCCGTGCACTATTTCTCTCTAGCATTGGTAAATGTTTCTTACGTCTTTGACTTTTTTTCCTTTGAACCTACTCATCAAACCACTATCCACCCTACTATAAACATATACAGCTGGGCATTGCTTGTCACAAGAAATTTAGATCCATTGCTCAAAACTTGAAATTCATTTGCATAGCTTTGCTTTTACTTTTAGTAGAGTCTCGTTTTGTAGATCAAGATGCTTTCGAACATGCTAGTATGGACTGATTCAAAATTCAGACTCCTCCTGATTCAGCTTCTTGATTTCTAAAATTAAAATTGTATACTGCCGTCTTTCAACATTTTTGCAAAATATTATCCCTTCCCACAAAATCCTATTTATCAAACTACCAGTCTTTCTACTCCTTAGGAGATGGTGTGGCATTTATTGGGAAAAAAACTGCAATCCATCATCTAGAGATGTCCTCAACTGTCTCTCACCAGTTAAAAAAACCACCAAGGTTCATATTTAGCTTTGTCCCACGAAGAAAATTATCTTTACACAGCTCATTTCAGATACACACATGGAAGAAGAGTTATCGGGTGAGTTTGAACAGATGTAACACATTCTCCCCATAGTTTGAAACTAGAGCAATGTCCTTGAAAATACCTTTCATTGAATTAAATATGAATTTCTTAGAAGTAAAAAGAGGTCTAAGTCTTTAATTAGTGAACATTAGTCCAGACTTGAACCTCTTGGAGCTTGTTGAAGGTAGTAACAGAAAGACGACCAATGCAACAATAAGAGTACAGCAACAGCAAGTTCTAACAACTCTTTAAATGTGATCAACATAAGGCACATTCATAGGCAGCCACTTCAAAGTGATGCTTTTCTGAATCATAATATATAATTTCTATTTTCCTTAATCTAAAGGCCAGATTCTGTTTTAACCCCCAATTCTCTGCATATCTTAGAGACCCATAGACAGTTTCAGAAGTTGAGTCCTGTAGCACTGAGTACAGATGTTTTAGGACACATGTTAAGATGGAAGAATATTCTGCCAAATGTTACTAAAGAGACTTCTAAAAAAGAAGTAGAAAAACTCACCACAACCATTGCTTATAAAGGTATAATCAAAAGCAATTTCATAATAGAAAAATAGATATCAATAAAAACAGTTCACATTCACAAAGTCAAGTCACCACTACTGAAACACCCATGCTACTCAGAAATAGGGAGCTAGTATTCAGGTTCCTCCTGGCTATTCACTCACAGAGAAGAACCCTGTGAATAATTTCAAAAGTAATAAGAAAAATGGCAAGTTAATAATTATTGATAAAACAGGAAACCTAGGATGACCTCATTTTTCTCATTATTGAAAATTTCATCTAAATTTATGTTCTACAATAGCATAATATACTCCAGAAAGATTGCATAAATATTCAAAAATTTTGAAAGGAAAACCCACGATATGAAGAGAACCACATTTTAAACAGCTAGTGACACTAAAATAATAACAATTGCAGTCATGGCTGTTTATGAAATGTTACAGAAGGTTAATCTATAAAAGTCAGTGTAAAATACAACACAGACCATCAAAGTGACTTATGATAGTCTACATGTCTTTACTACTGTGTTTAAAGAAATAGTCCTTAAAGAAAAACACATTTACTATTCCCCTACATTTGTACAAGTTGTAAAAGTGGTGTTTTTTTGTAACTAAGTCATAGGTTTAACTTTAACATTACACTAGGCCTACTGAATTCATCCCCATCTCCTCAAATGTGCCCTCTTGCTGAATCACATACATACATTCTAACCACTCTTTTATCTTGAGCCATTCTGTCACAGGATGATTCTGATCCTGACCAACGTTTCTGTCTTTAGTGCTTTTGATAAACTGTCTGTATTAGTTCTTTACTCATCATGCCCAAATACCTAACAAGAAGTGATTTATGGCAGAGGAGTTTATTATGAATTATACTTTCAGGGGACACAATCCATTGTGGTTGGTGGGGGGCATGTCAGAAGGAACGAAAGACAACTAGTTACACTGAAAACAGAGAGAATAGGAAGTGAGGCCAGGATATTAAAAATTCACACCACCACCCCCTCCTTTACTCACTTCCTTTTGAAAGGATCTACTTCCTAATGGTTTCCCAACCTTCCTAAATATACCACCAGCCAAGGCCCAAGTGTTCAAATAATATGACTCTACGGTAAGAGTTTCAGCCCAAGCCACAGTACTATCACACACCACAAATAAATGTTTCAACTTAATTTCTAGACAAAATATTTTGTAAACTTATGTTAATATTGTGTATAGGTGACCAGAATGGATTTGCAAGACATAAGAATGCAATGTTTCATATTATTGAGAAAATTCAGCCAACCTAACTAAACAGTGTCCCTTAAGAGCACTATAAACACAGTTCTTCCATGGGTAGTGGCCTTTCGTTCTCTCTTATTACTCTCTGGTGCGGCATGATTCTAGATACCATCTCCTCCCTGTCCTTCAACTAAATTGCAGAAGATATTGTCCTAATCTTTTCCATGTGGAGGGAAATACCATTTGTAAGTGTACGGGGGACTTTCGCATCATATGTAACAGCAGCTGGAAGCTTTAATTTTCTCTACACAAAACACAAGCAACACAGGTGTGGAATTACAGAAGGGTGTATTAAATTCCAAACTCTGGTACCTCGTTAAACTTTGCAGTGCATGCTTGATTTAAAGAAACAACACAAAAAGTGAGTGCATGAATTCTAATACATATATATATATATATATATATATATATGATCTTAGTGTTATGGTGAACATTCACATTTAATCCCTTCTAATTGTAACCACTTCGTTCAGAAGATGTATTAGACAAGACAAAGAATAATTATGAGGTGAAGATGAAAGGTTTTCGACTATCCCTAGTACTAAATATCACATCAAGAATGATGCTAGTTGTTTGGAACCTTAAATTAAAAGTGATTTCATAGGTTTTTTTGTTGTTGTTAAAGTTATCATGTCTGTTTTAAAATGCATGTTTCTAAACTAGCAAAGACTAGCTCAAAACATTTCGCACAAACTATACTAGGACTAACAAACCATGGACAAATTAATGATATCTCATTTTAATAGAGATTACGTTGTGAAAACAGCATGTTGATATCAAAACACCTGAAGCTGTCCCTTTTGGCAATTAAGTTCTCTGCTTGACCTGAAGAAAATGACTGGAGACAGCATGGTGACACTTCTCATTGCTGTGCTCAGAAAGTGCTTGTCTTGAGTGTGGATGCAGGGACCTCTTGGTCTCCTCCCTGGCCTCTTCTCTAAGGCTGTCCCATTACAGTCACTTCCTATGCAATCGTATGCTTGTAAGTGAACCTTTAATCAGTTAAAGAACAGGGATTTCACATAATTCTGAAAAAGGAACTCTAAAATTTCCTCTCTGCAGGATGTTCCTAAGGGATTTTTGAGAGTAATTTTATTGATATGAGTTATTTCCTTGAGGTGTTAGTTGTAAAAACCAGTCCTCATAGAAGGAGAACTATGCACTGTAAAAGTCCAGGACCCATAACACAGCTTGATCACTGTGACTTTCTCTGTAACCGAGTTCCCAGCGGGGTATAAAGGAGGCTGAAAGCACAGCCTCTTAAAACTCCCATGCATTTTGTGAATGATTTTAATGAGCTGACATGTATAAAGATATCCATTTTATTAGTTTCCTGGATTGCAAAAGCAAAACCTGCTCATCTTTGAAAACTTATAATTCACGGGGGTGGGGGCTTCATGAATAGAGAAAGAAAGTCATTAGCATTTGGCACATTGGTTTTCAATATGACAATGTGCTGCACTTATTACTGCATAACTTGCCATTTTTTAAGACAACTATATAACTTGAATTTTTTCTCTTCAAGCCACTCATACTCACCATGATCTTTACCAACTTTCTAATTGTAAATAATAAGGATACCAGTATTTATTTAAATAATTTTCTACTGTACTTTTGAAATATTACTTTAAGTGTTTTATTTGAGATGAAATAAACTCATACATGTTTCTATGTTTTAGAAAATTCCTGGGTATTTCTTTAAGATGAATTTTTAGAAGTGAAATTGTTGATTCACTGGAAACAAACATTACTTGTTCTATTGATAGTTCAACCTCAGTGCCATTCATAAGGAGCTGTGATATTTGAAGCCAAAAAATCAGATTTTGATAGTGTTTCACTTCTATGGCTAGGCCATATTAATTATTTCAAATTACTGACAGTGATATCAGGAAGATTCCAATGGATTTAACAGGAAGATAATCAATTTTGTGTATATGTGACTGAAAATTTAGCTAACTACTGTAACCAAAATCACAATAACTTTACACAGGGAAAGGTCACCTCTTGCTAATTCCAGTTCAGGGCAGATGTCAGGTGAGAGTACCATACATTCATTAAAGGACTTTGGATTCTATACATCTTTTCTTCTTGTAATGCCTCATGCTAGGACTTCCAGAGTCACTGTTGGATACCCCGAATATGCTCAGTGAGCATGGGAATTCTATTGGGAAGGGAATGGAAACTTACTGGTTTGCCTGAAGCAATGAGAGACTGGACATTCTGACAGTGGCCATGCATATAGTGCAGAAGCAGAGAGGCAGGTTCCTATTTTAGAAAGCAGAACATCTTAGCAGAGTCAACTCATCAAAGCATGGAAACTTCCCTTTATCAACTCTTCATTAAAAGATGAGAAGGTGGAGTTTTGTATCAGTGAGTTACAAAATCAATAAACATGATCATTCAGCAAGAAAGAGTCTTACAGCCTCCTTGTGGTCTGACTTTCTTCTTTCATCCTAACCCATTAATCCTTTGGCCAATGTTGCATAAGTCTTGGGCAGAACTCTACTCCCCAGAATGTCCTACATTTAATTCACTGTAGGAAAAACTCTAATGATACATATGATATTTTACCAGTGAGAATCAGCTGACTACCAAAACCAACCATCTCAGGAAGGAGGAAATTACAAGCAGAAGATGTGTCTAGTCAAGGAAATGAAAGGCTACTACACCTCTTCAGGGTTCCACTCAACTTGGGCTCAGTGACACATCCATTTTCAGTCGCTTTATGTATAATTTGGCTGTGTGTAAGAAGAACTTGCAACAGATTTATTGAATAACAAACCACATCTGCAACTAACCGTATCATTTATCTCTATATGTAGAGTTTCTATCATTTGATCGAATATTCAGTCCACTTACAAACATCTCTGGGTTTAAGCAAACCACTCTAAGCTTCTTCTGTCTCACCACTTTTCTGTGTGCATTTTTTTCTTCCTCTTGGTTCAATCAGACATCTACCTATTCCACTACCCCTTTTTCGATTTGAAAGCAGTGTCTTTTTCAGTTGCAATAATTGTTATTATTTATGTACATTGGACTCAAAAGAATTGTTTTGTCTACTTCCCCAGAATGGGTTTTAGAATTATTTATTTCTTCACCAACACCCCCTGTAGGATAAGACTATTAGAATTCTTTCACTTTCACTTTATCTCACTCTACTTTCCATCTCTTCTCATAAAATCTTGGAAATTATTTATTTCTCAACACTTCTATCTATTCAAAGACTTTAATTAAAAAAACATAATCAGATTTCTTTAGTCTGAAGAACTATTGTGTTATACTTCATGAATATATCCTTAGAATTTATTTTAGATCTGTACTATAAATCCAGGGAATAACATATTATTAGATCATCTTGAAGTATTTTTTGACAATCCATTACATATTAGCATCTTTTTATAATTCCTCAAATTCGTTTTTAAGTTTAAAAGAAGCATATTTCCCACAATTCAGTTCTTTTCTCTCAAGTTGTGGATTCTATATACCTTCTTGTGGCATCTGGTTTCTAATGGTTTGAATAAGAACAAACTCCATGGAATACTTGCTTTCCAATTGATAGAACTGTTTGGGAAGGATTAGGAGGTATGACATTATGAAAGGAGTTGTGTCACTGTGGGTGGGCTTTGAAACTTCAAAACCCCATGTCATTCATAATTTCTCTGTCTGACCATCATGCTTGCCTGCTTGCTGTCGTGCTTCCTATTTGTGATACTCATTAGCTCTGACCCTTTGGAACTGTGAACCTTAAATTAAATGTTTTCTTTTATAAGTTGTCTAGAGCATGGGGCCTTAGCATAGCAAATAGAAAAGTAACTAAGGCATGGTCCTACAGATGAAGGTTCTTAGACTACTCTGATTCTTCTCTCATTGTAAGAATTTGGTCTTTATCTCCAGTACAGAGCTTCTCAGTGTTGGCATTATTGACCACATAATTGCCTGACTCTTCATCATAGAGGCCACTCTACATCATAGTGTGTTTAGCAGTATCATTTATAACCCACTAAATGTCAAAAGTAGTACAAAGTCTTGTAACAACCAAAACTATCTTCATATGTTGTCAAATGTCTCAATGGATCCAGTCACTCAGCTGCAAGATTATGAATTTCATTTTTATATGAAGAATAGATATCCTATTAAAAGAATAGTTTGGTTTTTTGAGACAGGATTTCTCTGTGTAGCTATGGAGCCTGTCCTGGAACTATTTCTTGTAGACTAGGCTGGTCTCGAACTCACAGAGATCCTCCTGCCTCTGCCTACCTAATGCTACGATTCAAGGCATGTACCACCACCGCCCGGCTCAAAGAAATTTTATCAGAAGTTTTTTAATTATGGTTTTGTTGGGTTTTTTTGTTTTTGTTTTTTATATAGATTCATCCCATGTCCTTAAATTTAGGGAATCTCTAAAATGATCTCTTCCCCTAAGCATAAGAGTTTATGTAGACTCTGAGGTCCCAACTAAAGCCCTTAAAGACAGATGCACAAACGTTCATCTCTTTTTTTCTCCCACATCATTCCAAACACAAAAATGTAAGCTCTCAATCTTAAGATTCAGTGCATTGTGTCCTTTTTAGCATCCGTAAAACAGAATTGTCACTTGAAGCAGAATCTACAATAGTAGAACCCATAAAAGAGACAGTAAAAGGGATGAGGTATGAGTGGGTAGAGGAAGTGTCACACAAAGGACAAAAAGTTTCAGCTAGCATAGAGCAATAGCTTCAAGAGATCTTTTGTATAGTGTGGTTGCTATAGTTGATAACAACACAATGCATGCTTGAAATTAACTGAGAGTAGGTGCTAAGTGTGCTAGCCACAAATAACAAGTTCATGGGGGTAATATGGTTGTTAAATAGCTTGATTTGGCCACTCTACATAAATACAGAGACCATAAAATCACACTGTGAACTGTAATTATAAACACATTTTACTTGTCAGCCAAAGGTAATTTTAAAAAAAGAAGAAAATTCTCTGAGTTAAAACTTCTCTAGCTATTTTCTTCAGCTCCAAAATTTATTCAAAAACAACAGCCCCTACCACTTGTCCAAGGAAGAGCTAATTGCTTCAGAATCCTCAGATTATGAGGAGATTATATGCAGTTGCCATTTGCCAGAATCATTTTAAAAATTTCTCTTAAAAAAACACTTGAATTAAAGAATCAGGCAAACCTTTGGAAAGGGGTGGGAATTTCCTCCATCAATTTTTATCAAATGACACCACCATAACAAGGTGAATGTATGCCAATTTGCAGTTAAAGCAAATTATAGTAAAAAACAATAAAAAAACGCTGAGTAGTACTTTAATGTGTAAATGTGCCACATTTTCTTTATCCAAGTGTTGGTTGAGGGGCATCTAGGTTGTGTCAATTTTCTGGCTATTATAAATAATGCTACACTGAACATAATTGAACAAATGTCTTTGTAGTGTGACTTAACATCTTTTAGGTATATGCCCGAGTGATATTGCTGGATCCTAAGGTAGGTTGACTCCAATTTTCTGAGAACCATCATACTGATTTCCAAAGTGGTTGTACAAGTTTGCATTCCCACCAGCAATGGGTGAGTGTTCCCCTTACTCCACATCCTCTCCAGCATAAACTATCAGTGGCAGTTTTGGTCTTAGCCATCCTTACAGGTGTAAGATGGTATCTCAGAATTGTTTGATTTGCATTTCCCCGATGGCTAAGGATGTTGAACTTTTCCTTAAGTATATTTTGGCCATTTAAGATTCTTCTGTTGTGATTTCTCTGTTTAGTTCTGTACCCCATTTTTTAATTGGGTTATTTAGAATTTAAGTGTCTAATTTCTTGAGTTCTTTATATATATTTTGGAGATCAGTCCTTTGTTACTGTGGTTATATGTAGGAAGTGGTCTCCTCTGCCCATGCATTGAAGACTACTTCCCACTTTCTCTTCTTTCAGTTTCAGTATGTTTAGATTTATATAGAAGTCATTAATCCATTTGGACTTAAGTTTTGTGGATAAAGATAGATATGGATCTATTTTCATTCTTCTACATGTTTACATCAGTTATGCCAGTATCATTGTTTGAAGATACTTTCTTTTTTCCATTGTATAACTTTACTTCTTTATCAAATATCAGGTGTTCATAGGTGTGTGGATTAATATCCAGGTCTTTGATTTGATTCCATTGGTCAACATCACTGTTTTTATGCCAGTACCAGGCTTTCCATTACTGTAGCTCTGTAACAAAGCTTGATGTCACTACTCAGCAGTAAAAAACAATATTTTGAATTTTGAATGCATATTTATGGAATCAAAAACATTATCCTGAGTGAGGTAACCCAGACCCCAAAAGATTAATATGGTATGTACTCACACAAAAGTGGATACTAGCTATAAACAAAGTATATTGAGCCTATAGTTCATGATCCTAGAGAAGCTAAGTAATAAAGTGAACCTTAAGAAAAACATATAAGATCCACTGGGAAAATGGAAACAGACATGATCACCTGCCAAATTTGGGAGTATGGAGATTGGGTGGGGGGAGAAGGGAGGGTGGAAGTGGAAGAAGAGCAGAGAAGGGGAGGGGTGAGGAGAACTTGAGGAAATGGGATAGTCAAGAAGGAACAAAGACAGAGATGAGAGCAAGGAGAGAGATATCTTGATTGAGGGAGTCATTATTGGGTTAACAAGCAATCTGGTTCTAGAGAAATTCCCAGGAATCCACAAGGATGACACCAGCTAAGACCCTAAGCAATAGAGGAGAGGGGACCAATCTTCACTTGCCCTATAATCAGACTGATGACTATCTTAAATATCACCATAGAACCTTCATCCAGCAACTAATGGACACAGAGGCAGTGACCAGCACTGGAGCACTGGACTGAGCTCCCAAAGTCCAGCTGAAGAGTGGGAGGAGTATGTGTTGTCTGAGTTTTCCATTCTACCTGGTTCCCACATTCGTTAGGTCCCAAAGAAAATCACACAGAGGTCTACATTAGTTATAAACTGATTGGTCCATTAGCACAGGCTTCTTATTAACTCTTATAACTTATATTAGCCCATTATTCTGGTCTATGTTAGCCACATGGCTCAGTACTTTTTTTCAGTGGGGCAGATCACAACTTCCTTCTTCTGTGTCTGGGCAGAACTTCAGAGGAATGGGCTTTTCTCTGTTCTCATTGCCCCACCTCTACTTCCTGTCTGGTTGTCCCGCCTATACTTCCTGCCTGGCTACTGGCCCACACCACTTCCCCCTCTTTTTTTTTAAACAAAGGAAAATATCCATAATCCATTTTTTTGGAATGTGGGCATAGTAGTCCAGGATACTTCCTGCTGGTTGGGGGCACTGATATTCTTATGGGGACCTAAAGAAAATTTTGAATTATTATCAAGTCCTGATTGGTGTATCCTGTGAATCTTGATCATCGGAGGCAGCAGTCTTAAACCTGCTCTGATTGTAGAGCTCTGACATCTGGGCCACCTATTTTTACCGGAGATTTCTCAGGTGGTCTTCCTTGATCAAACCTGATTATTCTTAACTCAGAATGAATCCACAGCCTCTCATTTCCTGTTAAAACAAAAGCAAAAAAAAAAAAAAACCTCTTCTCCAAAGTAACATACTTTTGACTTCAATTTTGAAGTCAAGGTATTTTCAGAATACCTATCTTGGATTAATTCAGCAGCATTCATAAACAAATATCTTTTAGCAGTTGTTGCTCCTTCTTTAGCATTCAAACAATTCAAAGAGAACATAATAACACACAGTATCCAGACTCTCTGTGTATTTTTCATCTTAATGAGGCTATATTTTAACCTTTATTCTTATATCTTTACTTTTTGGCTTTTTGAGACAGGCTTTCTGTGTATCTTTGTCCTGGAACTCACTCCGTAGACCAGGCTGTCATTGAAGTCACAGAGATCCACCTGTCTCTGCCTCCCAAGTGCTGGGACTCACAGAGATCTGTCTGCCTATGTCTTTTCTGATCTGTGGTAGATTGGCATACAATCCTCCTTAACAGTGTGAGAGCAATGCAATACTTGTTAATAGGATCCATGTCTTGAATTCTGAGCTTTGATCTTTCTTAGACTAGTGATAGAGCTTCTGACACTGTGTAGCTTCCCTTAGCTACAGGTTCCAGGCAGCCAAACAAGCACTTGGGGAAAATGGCCCATCTCTTTCGGGTTGTATACTATCAACTTAATGCTCAGTAGGCTAAACAAATCAAAATTCTTTCAACTTAACCACTTTCAACTTATGACAAATTTAAAAGGCATATCTCATTCTAAGGAACGATATTTTAGTATGAAAAATATTTCTCTCCACACTAAAAAAAATTGTCAAATTTCCATATATACTTATATTAATATAACTGGGGTCTAGAGATGGTTTCTATCATAAAAAATATGTAGAGTAGTGGGTATAAAACAAATGGGCCATTTCAAAGTAGAATAATGACTTAAATAGAATCCAAAGGAACCACCAATGTAATAAAATAAAATAAAAGATACTCATTTCTAAGATGTGATTTTCTAGGGTGAAAAGTTAAATATACTAAAATTGGTGCTAAATGAAAGCAGAATAGTTTCATAGTATTAAATATACATCAAGAAACACAGAATGAAATTTCTCATTTGTCAGGAACAGAGGCAAATAGAGAGTCCAATTCACTATTATCTGACCTGTTCTCATCAAGAAACTGCTACAAGTAACTGAAGCAGAGACAATATGGATGCTTGGTAAATTTGTTTCTCTAGTAATCTGACCAACCTTAAAAGCTTTTTCTTAAAGTCAAGTAAAAGAACCAAGGACATATGCCAGGCGGTGGTGGCACACACCTTTAATCCCAGCACTCGGGAGGCAGAGATAGGCGGATCTTTGTGAGTTCGAGACCAGCCTGGTCTACAAGAGCTAGTTCCAGCGCAGGCTCCAAAGCCACAGAGAAACCCTGTCTCGAAAGAAAACAAAATAAATAAATAAATAAATAAAAAAGAACCAAGGACATTACATAAATCACAAACATTGCATGACCTTATACTTTGAGCAATACTTGTAACAGAATTTTAAATAAAAAAGATAATGTGCAATCAAAATGAGTGTCAATTTCTTAAAAGTTATTAAAGTGGACAGGATAATCTTCAAGCAAGGCAGAAATAAGTTGCAGAGGGAGACTTGCACAAACAGCAAAAAAAAAAAAAAAAAAAAAAAAGAATAGAAAAGACAACACAGAGCACTGTGGTAGCAGCAGGGGGCATCTCCTCCATAGTCAAAATCTGATTTTAGAGCTGAATTAATTATTACAACTGACTAAGACTGAGCCTGAAACAATGAGGATTCATTAACCATTCTGGCAACTCCTCCCTCTGCTAATCACTTCCCTTCCATAGGTAATAGGTCTCAATGGGAGAAAAACAGGAACCAGCTGGGGACCCTTTTTTAAATTTAATTATTTGTGTGTGTGTGTGTGTGTGTGTGTGTGTGTGTGTGAGAGAGAGAGAGAGAGAGAGAGAGAGAGAGAGAGAGCTTGTTATATGTATATGCACCACATGTATGCAGTACCCATAGAGACCAGAAGATGTTTGATACCCAGAGACTAGAGATATAGGTAGTTAGGATCCGCCTGATTAGGGTGCTGGTGAGGAGGTGGGGGAATGCAGATCATCTGCAAGAGCAGAAGCTGCTCTTAATGTCTGAGGAATTTCTCCAACCCCGAACCTGGGGATCTTACTGAAAGTGTCTTGAGACTCCTGGAGATATGGCAAGAATAGGTCTACCATTATAAAAAATCATCCTTAAGGTTCTCGGATATGCAGTGACCATGTCTTTGAAATGACTGTTGGAGTTGTACTCAGATCCAATAGATGTCTTACCTAGACCATGATGAATATGAATCCCTTCCTTTCTATGTTATATTTCATTGTCATCTCACCACAATCTAGAGGCATCTCGGAAGAAAGAAAACTCAATTGAAAAATTGCCTAATTCAAACTGACCTGTGTCTGTGTCTATGAAAGATTGTCTTGATGGATTTGAGAGCCACAGCCCACTCTAGGTAGGAACATTTCTATGTCAGTAGTTCTTACCTGAGTTTATGCCTTGATTTCCTTCAATGATGTACTGTGACCTGGAAGTACAAGCTGACAGAAACTCTTTCCTCACTGAAGCTGTTTTTTTTTTTCCAGAGTGTTTTAGCATAGCAACAGAATGAAACTTGAAAAACTTGAATATTCCCCTGTTGTTTTTGTTTCGTTTGCCACAGGTAAATATTAACATCACACATGTCTCAGACCCATGATTCTCTGCCTTGTGTCATAAAGGAAAATTTAAAAATATAACTGTAAAAAATATTTATACATTGTTTCCTTACAGCAGTGCTTCTCACCCGTGATGCTGTAACACTTTAATATAGCACCTCACGTTGTGATGACTCCCTCAACCATAAAATTGTTTTTTGTTGTTACTTCATAACTGTAATTTTGCTACTGTTATGAATCATAATGTAAATATCTATGTTTTCTAATGGTCTTAGGCAACCTCTGTGAATCATTTGATCACAAAGATGTTGTGACACACAGGTTGAGAACCTTTGTCTTGCAGGAAAAAAACAAGCATAAATAGAGACATAAATTATATAGCCTCATTCATTCCTTAGTAGCCGTAGGTGGTATAGAAAAGCTAGAGTTGGGGAAGAGGCAAATTACTAAGGGAAAACCCAGAAACCTTTCTTTTCCAGAGAGATACATCAGTTTGCTTCTTTCACCTATTTAAACAAATTCTAAATCAAAGCTACCTGAACACAGAACTCAAGCCTTATGAGGACTCTGCCAAATTACTGAGCCTAAGTTCATCCTATAAATGGCTGTAGCAATCTATCCTGCATAGTATCTAGGAACAAAAGAATAACTATTACCAACTCCACTACATGAGTAATGAATTAAAACAGCAATTCAGCCTCCTTGATCAATGGCAATGAGTGACCTAGCATTAGGTAAGACTGAATTTCTCAGTTTTGATGACTGTCCTCTGTAGACCCATACAGACTGCCACTTTGAAATATTTTACAGATTTCTGCATAGGTTAATCATCACACACAGCCTACCATTATTCAGATGGTATAAAAATGGAGTACAATGCATAAGGGAGAAAGACTAAAGCAATCAAAAGAATTTGCCATGCTGTACCAGACACCTGAGTTTGTATTTCATTGGTGCATATCAATCAACACATTGGTACGGACCTCACTTACCAAATTTTGCCTAATCTGCTCTCCCAGTAAAATTCAAGTAGACGCTGTATTGTTTCCACTGTATAAAGTTATATTCTCTTGGCAGCTCATTTTATCTTCGTAGATAAAAATACAATATATAAAACTGCAGATTTTAGTCACAAGGAGAAAAACAATAGCACTAGTTACATGTTCCCTTTCAAGCACATTCAAACTCAAAATGCTGTACTTTAGGTGACTCAGGGTGTCAGATCTCATTAGTCAACAAACCATACTTAACAGCCAAACTGATTTAGTTCCAAAGGACACAGTTAGATCTCTACTAGAGGTAGTTGAGAAAGGAAATAGGCATGTCTTAAAAGGCATTCCTGATAATCTGTCCAGAAAGGGATAACTGGTCATCTCCTGCTCTTTTAATCTCTAGAGAATTAACTGAGTACAAATGAATAGATCTGTCAATAACGATGGAATAGGGGAAAGAACAACAGAAAACCAATTAAACATTCAGAGAAACAAAAGGTGTAGACATTATGAAGATGAGCAACCCTAGAGAATTTTATGCTGCTCAAATACATTCTTCAAATTCAGTAAATGTACCCAATACAATCAGTATCCATTTAAAAACGGTGTAATCCACCATCCAGCTCTACAGGTACAGAACTCTCCAGTCACCTACCTACTAAGTTCTCATTTAATCGTGGAAGGTAGATATTTAACTATGGCATGGAAAACTGAGACTTTTATATCTGAAGAAAAGGTATCTAAACTTGATAAGATAAGAAACTAAAATGAATTACTCCTCCAGTCAAAGATAAAGGAATGAGTGAAGCTATGTCTTCTTAATTAAGCAGTAGAGATCCATACACATAGTCTAAATATCCATGTTACCATTAAATTAAAATTTTCAGAAAAATATCAAGTAATGTGTTAATATATGCTCACTTCATAATTTCTAATATGAAAAGAAAGAGGAAAAGAGCAAGAAACTAAAAAAAAAAAGATGAAGAAATGGAAAAAATATATCTAATAAAAAGAATTTAATTTACGATGAAAGTAGAAAAGTGAATTTATATCTGTTGGTATCATTATAAGAGATAATGAAGATAATTTAAATTAGATTTTAATGGCTCCCAAGTTTATAATTGCTGTGACTTTACAATTCAAACTGATGCTAACATTTTTCATGTTTTAAAATATGTATGGGGTCATTACCAAGCATTTCCAGCAGTATAACCTACTTCTGCAATAAAGCACAAAGTGGTGAATTATCCTGCCTACCTTTGTTTGTATTATCAATTCGTTGGCTGTAAATGTCCTCTTTTATAAAGAGTATCGAGGTAAATATTATTCTACTTCAGCTAATTATCTCCAAACCCCAATTAGGAGAGTTCAATTCAAATGCCTAGTGTTATATGATATATTCGTAGTACTGTCAACACAAGCATGAAATTATATATGTACAGGTATGATTTATAACAGTGCTCAAAATTTTCATTACAGTGGCCTATAAAATATTAGCTTACAATGACTGGAATGCAGGTTTCATCATTTTCTTCCTACAACCACAGATCAATTATGTGAGTGAGGTATCACAGTGAAGAAAATAAAATGCAGTTAAGCAAAAATGGCATTGTTAATGCCCGTTGGGAGCTTGTATTTAAAATAGAAATACAAGTTTACCCCTGAGAAAAGACAAGAGGAAATGAGCTTAAATTTACAGAAAGGACAAATATTTTTTTTCCTGCTTGTAGGCCCCATCCAGCCAACCTAGAGTTGCTAACAGTCAGATGAAATAAAGGAGAGAGTGAAAATATAAAACAAATTCAACCTAACCATGATTTTAGTCCAATGTGAAAAAAATATAAGAGGATCTGCCTCTGTCTTCCACTACTCCTCCCATTTAGGACACATTTTGTAGCTGAACCCTAATCAGGAGACATCCAAGAGATCTATTACAAAGTGTTTTAACCCATAGTGAGGGAATTAATCGCTGATGACATTTGGAAGGCTCTGCTGGAAGTAATGGCAGTTGATCCCTAGACATTGCAAAATTTAGACATTTATTTGTTTGGAAAAACACTTTAATGGTTTTACAATCAACTCATTATTGGCTTTGGGATCCCACTTTCTCCCTTCATCTCTCCAGATGAAATCATCAAACCAAACCCAACTGCTTGCGATGTTATTTTCATGAAATACATTAAGCCTGAAAGAATAATTAGTCCAGAAAAAATGGGGGGGTGAAACCAATGTGATGACACAACCCTATCACAGGACACATTGAAACTCAGTATCAATTTTAACACCAGCTGTGAGAACTCAAAGAAGTTTTCTGATTTTTTTTTAAAAAATTTATCTGTAAAATGGCATATTATATTTGAGGATTGGGAAAATTGTGTGCAAGCTTTGAAGGTTTGTAGTCCTGGAGAACAGTAAAACAGCAAGGGAAACCAGTACAGAATGTCAGAGCAAAGCTCTGGAATACAGAGACGAAGGAAAGAAAAGGAAACAATTATGATGAGTGTCAGAGGGAAAAGTGGGCAGAGAACAGAAACCAGGAGGCTAAAGAAAAGATATGACAGTGCTGGAGGCATGCTAGTGAGTACATCATCACCATGCTAGCAGGGGTTCCTTTCCCAGAACCCCTGTGAGAAAAGCAAAGTATGGAAGAATCAGAGACAAGAGGATCTCTAGGCTCCCTAGCCTGTCAGTCTAGTCGACTTGGTAGGTTCCAGAAAAGTACTGATCCTGTTTGTAAAGAAGAGTTGCCTGGGGGCTGGAGAGGTGGTGGCTCAGTGGTTAAGAGCAGTGCCTGCTATTCCAAAGGTCCTGAGTTCAATTCCCAGCAACCACATGGTGGCTCACAACCATCTGTAATGAGGTCTCGTGCCTTCTTCTGGCCTGCAGACATACACACAGACAGAATATTGTACACATAATAAATAAATAAATATTGGGAAAAAAGAATTGCCTGGTTCTGGAGCAATAGTATACAAGGTTTTTTCTTGCACATCCCCCACCAAAAACATACGTAGACACACACACACACACACACACACACACACACACACACACGAAAAGAACATGGAAATCCATAACTAAACAAAGCAAAGAATTTAAGAGGAGTGAAAAGCAAGATTATATTTGGTTGGACGTGACCCCGAATATCAGAACAAACATCCTTTCTACATTATGTAAAGGAATTCTCTCACTTGACTTGCCCTGTAATCAGATTTATGAATATCTTAAATATCTCTGTAGAATCTTCATCCAGCAACTGATGGACACAGAGGCAGAGACCCGCATTGGAACACTGGACTGAGCTCCCAAAGTCCAGTTGAAAAGTGGGAGGAGTGAGAATATGAGCAAAGAAATCAAGACCATGATGGCTACATCCACTAAAACAGTCTACCTGAACTAATGGGAGCTCACCAGCTCCAGTTGGACTGGGAAGGAACATGAATAGGTCCAAACTCGTTTCTCTGAATGTGGTTGACAGTTGCATGGCTGGGGCAGACTGAGGACCCAATGACAATGAAACCAGGATTTATCCCTATTACATGTATGGGCTTTTTGGGAACCTATTCTCTTTGGATGGATATTGTGCTCAGCCTAGATATAGTAGGGAGGGCCTTGGACCATACCCAAAGCAATGTGCCTTACCCTCTCTGAGGATTGGATGGGGGTAAAGTGGGAGGGTATGTGGAGGGAATGGGAGAAGGGGAGGGAGTAGGAACTTGGATTGGTATGTATAGTGAAAAAAGACTGTTTTCTTTTTTAAAAAAATTTAAAAGATAATTAAAATACTTTGATTGGGTTTGGGGGTTGGGGGAGGGTGGAGATGCAGAAAGGAT
>JAQHUG010000020.1:10027776-10070071 GCA_028555095.1 Dicrostonyx torquatus
AGAGAGAGAGAGAGAGAGAGAGAGAGAGAGAGAGAGAGAGATGCATGTGGCCTTTTAAAACTTCAACCCCTCCCCGTAAGTAATGCACCTCCTCCAATAAGACAGAAAGAAAGATTGTGTTTGACCATCCAGGATTCACCGTGGTGATATAGAGATGAATACTTGGATTGGTATGGATCTTGGTCTATTGCTACAAATTTAAGGCCAATTTTGTTACACTGTGTATACGTATCCCTGCTCTTGTATACGTTATTGTATTCGTACAGCTCATTTAAAAATGTAATATATAGTTAAGATATACAGATTAAAAGATAGTCATCTATAATTAAACCTTTTATGTAAGTTAAGTTTTCTAAATACACAGAGATATATAAATATATATTTCCATTAGATAGATAATCTTCAACTCTTCAAAGACATATGGAATATGGCATTTAAAATGTTTCAAGAACTTAGACTCTTCTTTTTGTAATTTTTTTCCTTTTTTTATTGCTTTATAAATAATACCGTTCAAAATTTCCACTTCCTCCCCTCCTCCCATTTCCCTCCCACTCCCCCACTCACCGTCTGCACTCCCCCTCCAGTCTTAAGAGAGGGCAGGATACCCTGCCCTGTAGGAAGTCCAAGGCCCTTCCCTCTCCATCCAGGCCTAGGGAGGTGTGCATCCAAACAGACTAGAATCCCAAAAAGACAGTACATGCAGTAGAGACAATTCTCAGTACCATTATCAATTATCAACGGCTTCTCAGTCAGCCCCCATTGTCAGACACATTCAGAGAGTCCAGTTTGATCACATGCTCCTTCCGTCCCAGTCCAGCTGGCCTTGGTGAGCTCCCATTAGATCAGTCACATTGTCTCAGTGGGTGGACCAACCCCTCGCGGTCCTGACTTCCTTGCTCATCTTTTCCCTCCTTCT
Organism: Dicrostonyx torquatus; assembly: GCA_028555095.1. NCBI lineage: Eukaryota > Metazoa > Chordata > Mammalia > Rodentia > Cricetidae > Dicrostonyx > Dicrostonyx torquatus. The sequence continues at coordinate 10,028,693 of JAQHUG010000020.1, forward strand.
GCTCTTCAACTGGACCTTGGGAGCTTGAGAGTGAGACATGTATGCTTCTGGCAGCACCAATACTTCAGAGAGGTTGATGGACATTGAAGAAACTTGTTATGGAATTGCCTGGAATGAAACAAGGTGGTCATTTGGGCAAGAAACTGCTCTTGCCTGGACTGCTTGATGGTATGTTGAACACGCAGGACCCATAGAAAAGTGTTTGCTGAACTTTCCAAAAGATGGAATGGTCCTTCAGGGTTCCTGCCTCACAGAAAAAGCTCCCAGACATTCTACAGCTCACAAGAAGCGAACGGGCACTCTCTGCCTACAGACAGGGTAAAGTTTGTTCTGTCACCATTGCCCCTAACACCCCCACACTGAGTTTTTCAAGTCTGATGGTGCTTTCTCTTAATCATAAAACACTGCAGAAGAGAGTTAAAGTTTATTTAAATTTTTATTATACATTAAAATCTTGTATTCTATATGTAAAACAACAGTCAAATAGCTCAAGGTAAAAATGAAGAAAAATAAGAAGTTTCAAGTGTGATGGAATACAAGAGAAAAAAAAACCTATCCATCAGCTAACTAATCATTAAAATAAAATTAAATAATACCTTCATCTATCTAATTTTTTAGTTATTTCTTATTAATTTTATTAATAAATTTTTAGTCTTCTAAATGTGTTATTTTTCCTGTGACTTTATTTTCTTGATTATCTTCTCTCATTTATTTGTTTACATGAAAAATGTATTCATGTGGTTGGAGGATGTAGTTCAGGTGGCAGACTGCTTCTCTTACGCAAGAACAGTTTGACACCCTCCAAACTGCCTAAACACAGATGTGGTAGTCCATTAGCTATAATTCCATTTCTTAGGAGGTAGAGGTTAGGTATCAGATATTCAAGATCATTCTCATCTACATAGAAAGTAGAGAGTCAGCTTGGGCTACATGACAGCCTGTCTCAAAAAATTAATACTCTCAAATAAGGTAATTTAGGTGTAGGTATAAGAAAGACTAAAGTTTTATTTGTTGCTATCTATTTTGAGAGCCATAGGAAGCAGACTGACAATAGCATAATATATGGCTGTTTTATTATGTCTTTCATGCTATAAATTTAGTTATTTTAGAATCACATAAATTATTTCTTTTTTCTTTTTTCGTTTTTGGTTTTTCGAGACAGGGTTTCTCTGTAGCTTTGGAGCCTGCGCTGGAACTAGCTCTTGTAGACCAGGCTGGTCTCGAACTCACAGAGATCTGCCTGTCTCTGCCTCCCAAGTGCTGAGATTAAAGGCGTATGCCACCACCACCCGGTGATTATAAATTTTTTTTGTTGTTGTTAAGAGTTAAGTGGATATTTCAAAACAAGCTCTTTGGGCACAACATTTTTGTATAAGCAAAATAATAAACATGTTTTTAACTTGAGCCAAGTTTGCAAGTATTTTCTATTCATGCCTATCTTGTTCACCAGGAAGAAAACTATGCTTTAAATCTGATGCCTGTATAATCATGTACTGATCATATAACAAAATATTAAAGATTTCAAAACAAAGCAAACTTTATTTTAATAAGCCAATTGTTTTATATGAAAATTGCCTTTAAGACACCACATTCTAATCTATCATAGGCCCAGAATCTGGACTAATGTGACAATAACTACTTCCCATAACTTATTATTACCATGGAAATTATCAAACAAAGGAAACTTGAATCAGTGAAAAAAATAAACTTTAAGTGTGGGCATAAAAATGCTTTTGCATTACATATCCTGTTTTGTTTGTTGCTAACTTTCCTTCCTGGTTCCTTCTAAGAGGATATCAATGATAGAAACTGGGTAATCGCTTCTCTATGTCACAGTGGCAGGAGGATATTCTCTGTTGTTTAAGAAGAGTCTCCTGTCTTCCCTGTGATACCTTCAGGATCCAGTGCATAGCTTGGTAACCAGCAAGTGCCAAACACATATTTGTTTCTAAACAGATACCACCACAAAAGGTTGTGTATTACAACCCAGAAATCTTGGCACTTAAATGTAGTAGACCAACCAGTAACATTCTAGGGTGGACAGACCATATGATCTGTGTTGTAGCTACTCAACTCTGCCCTTATGGTGTGAAAGCAGTTTTAGACAATATGTAAATAAATGAATGTGGCTGCTTTCCAATAAAACTTTATTTACATAAGCAGGCTGCTTGCCAAATTTGGCCCATGGGTGATTGTTTGCTGACCTCTATTTAGAGTACACATATTGTGGTCAGACAGCCACACTCTGTATTAAAGCAAAGAGTTCATAGGGGGGTTAGGGTTGTATTCAATGAATCTGGAGAGCTGGGCAGGTCTGAAATAAAAAGGGTTGAGGTAATAAATCTCTCTGGATCCCTGAAAATTATGTTCTATAAGAAATTCCTCTGATATTTGATGTATTAGCTCTTATTCCTAACTTCTACAGTCTCCTGACCAAGTTCAGAGGCTATCAATAGAATCTCCTAGGCAGAGAGTCATCCCAAATGCATTCTTTGGGTAATCTCAATATCTGGCATTCCAGGAGATAAAGTTAAACTGAAGAAATTGGAGAATTGGGTAAATATAGACACGATATCAGACATGATCCTTACAATACATTGCAGTTCTCCAGGAAAAGAGAACAAGAAAAGGAAAAAGGGTGATAGAAAATGAATTACACTTCGTATTTCATTTCTAAGTTGTGGATCATGGTGACAGGTTTTTTTTGTTTTGCTTTTTAAATTTATTTATTATTTTATGTGTATGCATATTTTGCCTTCACACATGGATGTCTGGCAACCATGGAGGTCAGAAGATCACATTCCATTGACCTGAAGTTATAGGTGTGGGCTACTTATTGGTGCTTGGAGCTGAACCAAAGTAGGTCCTCTACAGAAGTAACAGGTGCTCTTAACCTTTCCTCTCCTAACACCCACATGGTAATTGTTTATTACATAATTCTTCATCTTTCTATTTCAGAAGACTAAGATTCACTTGTTTTTATTAACAAGTCACCCAGATGTAAGCTGAAAATACAGGTTTGCAATATTCTGGCAGCCACACCTTACCACTATTTTCTAGACTGACCAGCCAGAGATAGTCCCAGGAGTCTTCCAAAGGTAGGTGGCAGTTTAGGCTGAAATCAGGTAATGTCTACAGACTTTTCAGCAACCAACATAATGATGCCTAGGATTGCAGCAAAATGATGAGAAATTTTTTGTAAGTTGTACAAAACTTTTAGAGATAGCACTGAAGAAACTGAAACTTTAGGACCCTAAAAAAGAAGAGTACTTATCTTGCTCGAGAAAGCTTGCAAAGCAGACCCCATGCAGGACACAGACATGGTTGTGCGGCCTGGAAACCCAGTGATCAACAGTGTGACACTCACCCTGTAAGACCTTGTGGGGTCTTGACCACTAATATTGGAAGCATAGATTTAGTTTTAAGGTCACAGATAAGTTATTGGAGGGTTTTGGTGATAGAGAGTAATATAATGTGAGTAACTTATTTAAATTTTCATTCATACGAAATGGACAACAAGACACTAAACATAGAGGAGTGGGGAAGCATTGATGGTTTATTTTCAACATCACAACATTATTTGGTGTGAGTCCATGAGGATATTTGTGGTTAAGCTGAATACCTAAATCAGTAGGACTAAGTGAAGCTTGTGCCATTCATTGAGATGGGTGGGGTACCTGCAAACTCTAAATATCCAAAGAGAATAAAAGGGAGAAAGGGACAAATTCTCTTTCTCTACCTGTCTCCAAGACGGTGGCATTGACCTTCTCCTGCCTTTAGACAGACATGCCTTGGAAAGAAAACTGTAAGTTTGCTTGGTTCTAATAGCTTTTGACTTAAACTGGAACTCTACTTGAGTTCTCCTAAGTCTCTAACTTGCCAACCACAGCTATTAACATATCTTGGCCTGCATGGCTGTGCATGCCAAATTCTAACAATAAATATATATTTAAACATAATCTTAGGAAACTAAACGTAAAAGAATGAACAATATAGACACTGGTGCATTTATTTCTCTGGAAAACCCCCCACTAATGCAACATAGAAATGACACCTATTGACCTTCTTAAGTACATGATTATTTGGATTGAAGATCTAAGAACAATATTATGTTTTAAAATTAGAGGTTAGAGAAAGAAAAAATATTACCAACATCATGATTTACTTTGGTGACATTTCTTAGAATAAACCTTAATGTTATGTAAAATGAGGAAGTTCAAGACCAAGATCTCTCTCTACTGGAGGCCAAGTAGAGAGTATAAGCCAAAACTTTGCCGTTAAATTAAGATTTCAAGAAAAGAAAAAATATGGGTAGATAGATCATTGATAGATATATAAATAGATGATAGATAATCTATAGGCAAAAATATAGAAAATAGATATGGATATATATGATGAATAGATGATAAGTACAAAGATAGATGATAGATACATAGATGATAGGTAGAGATAATAGATAATAGACAAAAGCCATACAATAGATATTATAGAAAGAAATAGATTATATATAGTTAGATGTATATATAAATATATACGTAAAGTGATAGGCATGTGATAGAGCAAATTAGATAAAATTTTGGTTATGTAGATAGATAACAACAGTGTTTGGAAATCACTAACATAATGACCTTTGATGATTCAGTAGAGAATATTTGTGAAAGGGAGGGTTCACAGATAAGCCCTCAACATGGAAATTCAAACATGGAAAGATGTTCATTATTCTTATTTAATCTATGTTTTCCAAAATGCATATGACAAAAAATATATGAAATTTGTAGAGGACCACATGTAAAACATTAACAGGAAAACATGGAAGCCATTAAACATATATCACAAAGGAAAAAAATATCTACTCTGAAAGAAATATTCACTACGGCATTCATATCTGGATGTGAATTTGAAGACATCAACACTCAAACAGAGCAATTGATGAGGCTGCTGCATCAATTCACACAAGGCACAGAATTACATCCCCCTGCATAGTGCTCTCCTGGGTATATCTTGTCTCTAGTCCCCATCAGTCTTTACTTAGATCTGTTTCTCCATATGCCCTCCTAAAGAGTCACGTTCCTCTGGAAAGTCATCTTTGTCATTCTCCTTTCTCTTGCCACTCTCACCATAGGAAGGTGATGATAGCAACCACAGGTATGCAGAGGAAAGCCAAACTCCATGTTCAGCCTAGATTTTCCCCTCAGCTCCAGGCTCATATTCAACATTGCCTATTCCATAACAGCTGTTGTACTTCACGTGGAATCTATCCAAAAATCAGTTCCCTCGTTTTCCACTCACAGACTGCTCACTCTATCTCCAACGTTCTCTTCATTTGCCAATGGCGTCTCCTACTACCCAGGCATCAAAACTGGAAATATGAGAACTGTCTTTGAATTTTCAATTTCCCTTGCCTCCCACATACAAATTGATATTGGTTCTCCCAATAAAACCTTATTTCTCAAGTTTATCTTTCCTCCCCATTCCTGAGGCTGCTGCACATTTTTCATCACCATTTGCCTAGATCATTTAAGTTCTGTGACAGCTCATAGAGTAAAACTTCCAAAAGATAATTTCATCTACATTTCTCACTCATGTTCAACTTGTTTGTGCCTTCTTTTTTTTTTTACCAGTACAGTAATTTTCAAACATATTTGTTTAGATATTAGTATTTGGTTCATGAGGTTAATTGTAATTCCCTCATCTGTCTCAAAAACATACCTAGAAGACTGATTTTTAAATACAGACCAAATGAATATCAATTGCTTATCTAATTTGTATCTTACACCTTTTCAAGAAAGTTATGGTTTTGCTATGCATTTGTATCTGGTATTTGAAAGGTTTTTTTTTTTGCTTTGGGTTTACATCCAAAAAATATTGCTATGCATAATTCCTCTTCCACTTTTCTCTAAGCATAATAGCAACTATTATGCATATATACATGTGTGTGTATGTGTGTGTGTATTATATGTGATATATAATATAATGTCATGGGAAAGACACATATCATTTTATAATTTTCAGCATTTAACATAAAGCTCTTTCTTAATATCCTATTTAGAGAATTTGTAATATAGAAAACAAATGGAGGCAGAAAAGAACAAAGAATGACACAATTAAATTTTTCTAAGAAGGGTCATATAATATATACCATGTATTATGCTAGAGGATAGTGCCAGTAACATGAAATTATTAACAAAAGAAAACACAGGTACACTGCATTCTTCTCCTCTTCTTTGTCTTTACTTTTATAAGCAATGTATTTAGAAACAATTCTAGTTAGCTACTTTAGGTTTTCTAATGGCTTGTGAATTGGCATAGTGTAAATTCAATGTACATTCATTTCTGAATGGTAGCTGTAATTAATTTTCTGACAACAGTTATTCGCTGTAAGTCTACTGGTTCAAGCAAATTGAAGGAGTGTGCTCTCTAGCATCTTAAGGAAGAAAAGCATGCAGTTGCTTAGCTGAAAAATGAGGAATCGAATCAGCATACGCCCATGTGTCTGCAATGGAAACATGGCGGTTACACAATTTGTGATTGTTAAGGTTAGTGTCAACTGTCTATTTGACAGAATCTAGAATAATCTGAAAAGAGGTCTCTGGGTATGCTTGTGAGGGGTGATCTTATGTAAATTTAAGTGGGAAGATTCACCCATTGAAGGAGGCTCTCCCCCTGGGTGGGATCCTGAACTTAAAAAACAGAGAAAGCCAAACATGCCTGCATTTATTTCTCTATGCTAGATCCTAGATATGATGTGACTAGCTGCTTCAAGCTCCTGTCACACTGACTTTCCCACCATGATGGACTGTACATCTGAAAATCGATTCTTTCTCCTTTAAGTGGCTTTGGTCATAATATTTTTTTCACAGCAACAGGTAAAGAAATTAAGACAGTAACTCACTGAGTTTAGATTTTCACACGAGATCTTCCTGATGTCCAAGAAAGAATAATAACCATTGGACTGTACTGTAAATAACTCTCATTGACTGGGGCAGATGACACTATTGAGTTAAAGACGCTATCACAAGCAATTCATATTATTTTTAATTTTAAGAGAGCTTGAAGAGATGATATCAGAATTCCTTTCTGGATCCCAACTAAAATTTCTATAAATTTGTTTTTCTAGGGAATTCAGAGATACACACTCAGAACTATTGGGGGAAAAAATCCAAAACAAAAAGGAAAGAAAGGCCAAATAAAAGTTTCAATGTTAGAAATCAGGAGAAACTTTAATCACTATTATATATTTGAGGTAAGAAATTTTTTTAAAAATGGTCCACAAATGTTTATTGGTCTACATATATTGTCCAGCTTATTAAAGAGAGAAAAATCAGGGAATTACTTATTTCCTAAACCCATTCAGCCAAAACCCTTGAGTCTCCTGTACCCTGGCTTGAGATATTAATGTGCACTGGTTTCTACAGGTATCCTCTCTGTCCTTCACCAGCCATTCAGCTTTCAATCTTTCACCATGGCACCTCTGGCACTGAGAGTTCATCCATTTCCCAGAGTGCTGGAAATTACCTGAGTCTCTATAAATTTGCAGATGAAGCCCAAATCTCCATCGCCCATGAATTTGCATGATGAGCTTCTTTTCTCTTTCTAGTACAGTGTCAAATTTCCTGCCTTGGGTTAAATATAAATAACCCTCTTAAAAGATACAGTCAAAAGTTTACTGTACATCTCTCTGCACAGGCCATATATTTATCTCTTCTTTTTTGTGAGAAATATACCAATTTTTAAGTCCAGAAAAAAACATACAGAGACTGAGTCCCAAAGTTTATCATGGATTAACTTCACAAAGGATATTCCTGCTTTTATATACTTAAGTATTTGTGTATTTGAGATCTCTTAATTCACTTTAGTTTATTAAAATAATAAACTTAGAAGTAGATGGCCTTCCTAACTAAAGACATTTTGAAGATAGATTTTCTGTTTTTGTAGTTTCCACTTGCTAAAAAACATTCCTGGCATATAAGAGGCACCAGACAACTGCAAATTAATTGGAACTTTGACTCATTTGCACCTGTTCCTTAACTAAGCCATATTTTAATAAAGAGTAGATTGTATATGTTTCAAGTGCAAATTAAAAAAAAATTGGTGTTCGGCTAGAGAGATGGCTCAGTGGTTAAGAGCACTGACTATTCTAGAGGACCTAGGTTCAATTCCCAGCACCCACATGGCAACTCACAACTGTCTGAAGATCTAGTTGCGAGGATCTGACATCTTTACACCAATGCACATAAAATAAAGTTAAATAAACCATAAAAATATTTTTTAAAAAGAAAAGAAAGAAAATTGGTGTTGGTAGCAACATCTTCTTTCCTCTCAAATCTGATTCTGTTGAAGTGAGTTGTCACTCCAGCACTTTAGGGTATGTGGGATATGTAGGTAATATACAATGCAAAAACATAGAGCTTCTCTTCAAAGAAGCAAGGAGTAAAACATATTGTTATATACTTACTTCTTCCTCACCTGTCACTGGGATTTTGTTTGTTTATGTTTTGTTCTTTATTGAGGAATGTATCTTGTACAAATGGGCCTTGTACAAGGTTGAATGATGGGTAAAGATGCTTGACTTCAAGCCCGATGACTTGACTTTAACCTCCAAGGTTCATATAATAGGAGAAAACCTATTTCTGAAAGTTGTCATCCGGTCTTAATACATGTAGTATGACACATGCATGCTGCTCAATACACACACACACACACACACACACACACAGAGAGAGAGAGAGAAAGAGAGAGAGAGAGAGAAGTATAAGTAATAAAATATTTATACTTCTTGAACATAAAGTAGATGTAAGCACATTGAACAGAAAGCTATCTTCCTACCTCTTGTTCATGAATTCATTTCATTTCAGGAAATTTTTCATTCAAGCCATCTGAACTTCAACAGGGTTTTTTGAAAATGAGTGGGATGTTTGAATAAATGTTGAGGGTCAACAGAAGTATACTTGCTCATATCTGTGGCCACAGTGATTAGCTGGCATGATAAGAAATGTATGTTGAAGAATAAATTTAAAAAAAAAATGACAAAGACAAAAATGAAGAAATATGACCTTCACAAGAAGACGTTCTAAGACTGTCTTCTTGCTTGCAATTTTGATATAAAAATATTCCATTACTTATATTTTTAAAGAAATGTGTGGACAGGACCAAGCTGGCTATGAGAAACTTTTTACCAAGAACAGTCTCAGATTCCATCACACTACAATATCTTAAACCCTGGAAAAGCTGCATTCAATAATGAAGACCAAAAGAGACTATCAGCAAACCTCCTTCTCTTCCCAAGAATAAAACCTTGTTCTTCAGTCCAGAGCAAATGTTTCCTCTGAATTAATTTCTGAGCTTTATAAGGTGTTGACAGAACTTCAGCTCTCACGTTGTAAATGTGCCACCCTAATAATCCCTGTTTAATTATTGTTTATTATACATGGATTCTTCTGGAATTCCAGTGTGGTGATTTTCATTTCTTTGCTAGTGAAGTTTCTCTTGTGGACCTTTGGCCTAGCTGCCAATGATATGCTCCCAAGCATGTGCTGACCAAAGACTACAGGAAACTGAATCTGGAATGCTGATGGCAACATCTTGGTTAAGGTATAAATGCATATAAACAAACAGTTCGAACCTCCATAATTTAAATATGTATTCATGAGTTACTACCATGCCCATTCTCACCAGATACCTTCTCCTTTAAAGACTAATTAGAATTAGCAGGAATAAAAATAAATTTCCCTGTCTAGATGATCTCATTCAGAACACAATACTGTCCATGCAAGAAAAGACTTGAGTCCATTTATTTGTACCTTTGGGGAGCAAAATGTTTTAGAGGTCAGCTCCAAATTGAGCTGGATTTATAAAAGAAATTCATATAATAACACTGACTTTAATAGAATGTCATAGGGTAAAAAGTCAGCATAACATAGTATGCAAAAACTAGAGAGAAAAAAAAACAAATCAAGATTGTTTTTCTGCCAGGTCAAATGCACTAAATACTGTGAAATAAATATTTGTGATAAGCAGTGTTCACAGTGAGACAGTGGGGTTATTCATTACCACCTGAAAAGGACATTACCACCAATAGAAGAAGCTGTGATTTTAAAACTTTGGGTACTTAATTTCAATCAGCTGGATTCAAGGTCAGGTGTGCAATGCCAGCCATTAGTTTTCCTTTGCTACCTTTGGCAGACTTTTCTCATAGCTCATCCATAAATAATTAAAACCAAAGTATCTGCTGCATCAGCTTAACTACTGTAGGGGAACAGAGAGGCCAAGGTTTCATTTCATTTGGAACTTCTAATAGAAAGGAAAACAACTGCTATGAAATGAGTCCTGCTTCCTGCACAAACAACACAAACATTTCTTTTTAAATGTTCAATATGTTCATTTCCATCTGGACCTCGTGAATTGCTGGAGCAAATTGAGAAAAAAATTATGAGAGCAAAAGCCACATGCACATGCGGCCAATATGAAATAATTTAGCTCTGAGGTAACTTCCAACTGACATCAATGAGTCACGGACTAAGGTAACGCTTGGTGGGACACATGATGAAATGTCAATTTGAAATCCATCAGTATGAATCATGTGCACAAGGCATGAGGAAGTGTCTCAAAGAAGTTCTGGAACTCCCCGACTTCAGAGTGTCTTGTGAGCAAGCCAGTGTCTGGGGATTCCATAACACAGGCAGGAGAATGAATGGGGTTAAGGTAGTTTATGAATAGGTCAAAAAGTTCAGTTGACAACACCTTAATTTCTTGAGAGGAAATTATTTTTTTTGTTTTTCTTCATTTTTACAAATGTATCATTTAATTTACAACAGATGAACCTCAGAAACATAAACATTTAAGTGAAAAAAAGAGATCCAGTTTCAACCCAAACCACAATATCTCATTTAGTAAGTTTTCTTTTCTATTTTTTGGTTGGGGTTAAGTTTTCATGTTTGAATATGCAGAACTCTAGATGATTACCATGGTGCAAAATGAAAATACATGCTTAGTCTAGACTTAAACAAAAGCAAAATGTGTGACCTTTTTTGATCTAAAACAGGTGTAATAAAACTCAAGGTTTAAGTCACAATATTGAGTTAACAAAAGTGAATTTGGCCAAATGCACAGCATACTTCAAATTATAATTTATTGTATCTTAAATTATATGAAGCCCACTGGATCAGCTTAATGAAATAAATGAGCAAATTAAAAAGAGTTATGTCATCCATGACCTTTCATGTGTCTATTGTAACCATGGTTTGAGGGCAGTCTCCACTTCAGATGTTGTGATACTCTGAAAATTCCAGGATATAGTGCTCTATGCTCATACTAACAATGTCATTACTCCCAGATATACCTACTCATGTGAATTTAGTGATCTTCTTTCTCTGTGTAAACAACTTTTAGTGGGTGCACAGAATAATTAACATAGCTTCGTAGCCATATTTTACTAATATCATCATTATTGTCTCTATAATCTACCAGCTTTACTACTAAAGTAATACTTTAATAGTAAATTAAGAGGCGGTAATCACAGTAACATAGGGATATATATATTTATATGAATGCATATATGATTATATGTGCATGTGTATATGGTTGTGCTGAAAACGTAATTTTAGGCTTTTAACCTTCTTGGTTTTAAAGAGTGTACCTCAAACTGTGAACACTGGTAAAGAAATTCAGCAAAGGTTTCCGTATGCAATGTCAGCACATAGAATCAGGAGCATTTTCATGTACAAGTGATGAAATATTTCAAAAAATCAATCAAGAATAGAAATGAACTGGACTCTGAAAAATAAATAAATAAATAAATAAATAAAGCATGTAAAGCCACTGGCAGAAGCACAAATGAAGTTAAAGGCATCCTGTATGTATCAGGTCTATGGCTTGATTAATAGCTCTCAAAGACATAATTTCTTTCTTTAAAATGCTTTAAGAACAGAACGTTTCTTATTTTAAATTCAGCTGTATAATTTTAGTTCGCTTTAGCTCACTGTTTTATATAGAACTCGAAGTAAATAATCAAGAGAATTGGTAGGGAAAATGGGGAGAAAGAAGACGAAGGCAGAATGCCCTCACAGGGCTTATTGCCTGAAGGGCTGGCTGCCTTCTTTTCCAGGATGGGGAACAGTATCCTTTCTGGAATGAATCTGTAACAGCCCTCAGAGACCATGTGGTACATGACTTCCATCATGGGGGTCCCTAGTGAAGGCAGATTTATAATGAAAGAGAATTATGCATTTTTACATGTTCCACTTTTAAAATCTGACGAAAAATTTTCTGTCACAAAGAATTTGTTATTGTACCTAGTTGTTCACACAGCCCTTCATATTTTCAATCTGTGGTTTTTTTTCTTTAATTCTCATCATGTTCCTATTGTTTTTTATATGAATTGTGAGCCATTAGCAACCTGCAATCAAGAACACTGTTTTGGTTTGAATGAGAATGTCCTCCCCCCACCACCACCACCACCATAGGCTCATCTATTGGAATGCTTTGTCACCAGTTGAAACCATTTTGGAAGGATTAGGGAAATGTGGTCTTTTGTGGGGAGGGTTGTCACAGGGTGTGGTCTTTGAGGTTTCAAAAGCCCACTTCTAAACTCAGAATTTCCTTCACCCTATTCTCTCTACCTCATTGTTGTTCTCTCAATAGTAAATTCTCACCTACTGCTCAAGAACCGTGCTTGCGCATTGCATGGTGCGATGCTTCCCATCATGATGGTCTTGGGCTCTAACCCTCAAGAAATATAAGCCTTACCTGACCCCCAACTAAAATGCTTTCTTTTATAAGTTGTCTTGGTCATGGTGTCTTGTCACAGCAATTTAATGATAACTAAGACAGACAGCAATGAGAAGAACTTCATTCAGGCTGACTCTTTCTTTGTTCATTAGATCTCGTGAACTTAGAAATCACAGAGGTTTAGCACGCTAATCAATGATTAGCATCAACAAATGCTGTGGTTCTTGGCAGTGAGAAAGAACACAGGTTAATCACATGAAGATAAGTTACACCTTCTCCTAGGCCTCATTTCATTTGCCCTTTCTAGGTCTTGCTCTCAGGGATGTCAGATGTGTCCTTTCAAAAACATGCAACTGACTATAAACTTCCATTTGTGAATTTTTTCGAGACCTAGAATACTAACCTGTAACTATCAGAGGTGACTCTGTTTGGATACTTACATGTAAGGTGCATGAGGGGGCTCTTTGCTTTATTAATGTTTTAAGAACTCCTAGAAAGTAATCTCACAACCAAATGAAATGAATACTCCAAGCTGTTTAGTTAATTATAACTACAGAGCTTTGTGTTTACAAACTACAAATAATATTCATATTGCTACATTTCCTTTTTCCTAGCTAGGTACTAGGGGCATTGTTGTGTGGTGAAGCCCACCATCAGAGCCATGAAGTTATTCATTATCGTCAAAACTCCATCTTATTAGAGATCTATGTTGAAAAACTGGCCTGGAAGCCTGAAACACCATTCTCATATCTACATATGTACACTTCTCATATCTACACTTCTAATCTAAATTAGAGAATTATCAGTCACTTCACAGTTTAGGAGTCATGCAAACACTGCATCTTTCATGTCAGAATGTCTTCTAATGTATGACCTCTGGAAGTGGCAGATAAATCACCTTGAAAGTCCTCTCTGTAAAGGACACGCCCCTTGTTCCCTATAACAATGCAAAGAAAAATTGCTTGCTGCCAGTTTTGACTTTGTTTTAGTTTTTTAAGAAAAGAAAAAATGTACAGTGAATTTCAAACAGTGAGTAAACCCTTAGTGCTCTAGAAGTCTCACCCTGAGTTGGAATTAACTGTCTTTTAAGATTATCATTTATAGGATCTCTTTCTGATGTTCCAGGTAAGCGGGAATTGGGGTGGAAGTAGCCAATCTAGTCTAGTGTGCTGTCCATCATACAGAAACATGTACTGTTGTCTGCACTGAGGCTTTAGACACAAATGCCTCTCCTACTTGAAGTTTCTTACTTATGGAAATAGATAACAAGAATAGATGATGTCAACACCTTCCAAATATACTCAAATAAAAATATTAAAGGAGGAGCAGAAGCATACACTCTGGAAAGGATTCAATCCTAGGAAAGCTGTGGGACACAAAGAAAAGATCAAAGGCCCGGAGAAGACTAGGTTGTGGAGGAAAAAGAAAGACATTTGACAACATTTCATAAGGGGAGGGATGAGCCAAGAAATCTTTTGTTGGATTGTCAGGGCTGCTGTAGCAAACTTATATAGACTTGATAGCTTCAAACAGATGTTTAAGTGTTAGAGATATAACTCAAAAGTAAATGCTTTTGTGACATGCAGAAGGTTTTTAATTCCTGTGAAAAGACACCATGACCACAGCAACTCTTATAAATGAAAACATTTAATTGAGGTAGCAGAGGTTTAGTCCATTAACATCATGGCAGGGAGCAAGGCGACCTGTAGGCAGACATGGTGCTGACTATATCAAAAGGCAATAGGAAGTGGGCTAATACACTGGGTGGTATCCTGAGCATAGGAAACCACAAAGCTCACTCCCACAGTGGTACTCTTCCTCCATCAAGGCCATACACTCCAACAATACCTCCTAACAGTGCCACACCCTATGAAATTTTAGAGGGCAATTACATTCAAACTACCATACTCAGTATATGCCTCTTTTTTTATGGCTGTGTCTCTAGAGCCACTAGTGTTCCTGTTCTTATAGCTGCATCACTCTATCTATATTTATTTGCATAAATCTTTCTTCATGTTTCAGTTTTATGTGTCTGTATCTTCTTTTTATGGCAATACCATTGTGATGGATTTATGGTATGCTAATAAGATTCAACCTCATGATGACATAATTACCTCTTTGAAGATCCTATTTCTGAAGAAAAACTCCCTCTGAGGTTCTAGGTGAAAATTAATATGGTGAACACCATCCAGTCCTGCACAATAGACAAGTGTCAGGTCCTGGTATAAGTGTTAGGACAAGTATACAGGGCCTGGATAGTGTAAAAAATTTTTTCCTAAATGCAATATTAAATTATTAGGATTTTAGAAAATGTAGAGGTTTAACTGTATTTTTGTGAAATCTTTTGGACTAGTATATGAAGTAGTAATTACAGGGAAAAAGGAAAGAGAATATAAAAACCAGCTACTTTATTATTGCTTTGTTCAAGGTGAGAGGTGATGGTACTCAAGTGAGCGTACTGTCATGTTTAATTTAGAGATGTGGGTGTTTGGGAACTTATCTGAATGATGTAAATAATATGTGTTTCTAATGGGTTTGGTGTAGAAAAAAAAAAGGGAGGCAACCTAGAATACTGATTGAGTAACTGGGTGGAGAACGGTACCATGTTCTGAGGCAGGGAACATTGCCAGCCAGGAGAGAGGTAAATAGGAATCATATATCTCAGCTTGCAAATACTGCATGTGAGCTATACATTAGGATTCCAAGTTGAGATAACAGAAGATAGCTGGAGCCCAAAGAGAGGTCAGGACTTAAAAGATAAATTAGATTTATCAGGATGTTGATGGCAATTAAATCCTTACTGGATGAGGTCACCAGGGTGGAGAGAGAGAGTAAAGCCAAGAATATAGCTTAGAATATACTAACATTTTGAGAGGAAAAAAGGAAGCTCTATAAAAAAGAGGCAGAGATACACTAGCTAGAGAAGTAGAAGAACATGGAGAAAGATGTGGTTTCCCTAAATCTATGGTATGCATAATGGTGAAGTTTGATGTAACGAGTTATGTTATTTGTTCCAAATGTCCACTACCTTTTCCTCCTGTTTAGCACATCAGAATGATTCATTGCTGTAGGTGACTAGTGATTAGGCCAATGGGTGTGATCAGAAGTGATGAGCCATGCACTAACCTAGAAGCTCAAAGAAGTTCACTGTAGCCTCTGCTTACCCTTTAGCCTTAGCATTAGTATCTCAAGTAGGACATGTTTCTTCAGCAAAACACCACAGGGAGATGTTGTAATTGGGGGAGAGGTGTGGGTTGTGTTCTCGGCACCCAGCTCCCAGCCCCGCTTGCTTATGCCCAAAATAACCACATGAGAATTATATTCATTTAAACTCTGGCCCATTATCTCCAGCTTTGCTTGGCTAGCTCTCACATCTAAACTAACCCATTATAATAGTCTGTATGTCGCCACAAAGTGGTGACTTACCAGACTGTTCTAAGATACGTCCATCTTGGGTCCAGGATCAAGGCAGCTCTCTCACTTCCTTTCTTCCCAGAACTTCTGTCCTGTCTACTCCGCCCACCTAAGGGCTGACCTATCTTACAAGCCATGCAGAGTCTTTATTTAACCAATCAAAGCACAGAAATACAGACGAGCCCTCCTACTCCAGGGAGAAAATGTATAATTTGGATGTAGATACAGTTTTGAGTGCAAGGGTCAGTTGTGGCTGTTGTAAGCCATTATGCTTTGAGATTGTTCACTGACCACAGCACAGCCTAGAGAGAACTGATAAAACCAGATTCATGTGGCATGAAGTTACAATAAAATATTGATTATGGAGCTGATCTCAAGGTGTCTAGGAAAGAATAGGAACTTTCATGTTACTTTTTCTAAGACTAGATCCTAAATCTATCCTTTACTATGGTATAATTTTAATAAATCAGTGGATACCCTGAGCCTCTGTCTTCCCACTTAAACAAAAATTTGTCAATCTTATGGTACCCTAAGGGGTGAGCAGGACAGTATTTTCATTTTATAGTACAGATCCACATTCCTGTCTATAAATTTCTGTCAATATGTTTAATACATACTGAGTTTTTTCTTTACTCTATTGTTTCTTAGTTCAGGATAAGGGAAGACACTCAGGTTGGGGCATCAGAAAAGTATCATCAGAATCCATATCTGAGATATTCAGCATTCCTCTGTGCTGGTTCTTGGAGTCAACAGGCACCCTATAGAGAGGAGCTGCACTTTCTCAGAACCAGACTTCACTAACACATGGAACGCATTCAAAAAGTAAGTTAATTCAAAAAGTATACTGTTATTGGGGGTAGCCAAATAGGGTCCTGAAGTTAGCACTGTGAATTCTGCAGTAAAATGAATGGGAAGACCTATGGAGTCAGCTCTACATTAAGAAGCATAGTTGAAAATGAAAAGGTAAGCAATGTATCTTTATTTAAAAAAGAACCAAGATCTCATTAAGCTGTCCTTTCTTTAGAGAGTAGCACATTCATTTCATACAATAAGGAAACAGGCTGACACAACACATGGCGGAGTTGTGAGTGGTACCCAGTGAAGGAAGGGGTCAAGCAAGAATCTGTTGATTTAATCTAGCCCTTTGTCCCCAAAAATTGCAGTCTGTGGCAGATACCCCAGAATTTTCCTAGTGACAGAGCAGCCACAGTGGCAGTTGCCAAAGACCAGGAAAGATAGGCAAATTGGAAAGCAGCCATATCTGATAGAGGACAAAAAATTGTCCCTGCCAAATATGTGCATCAGCAGATCTGTCCACAGCAAGTGCTACTCCTCTCAACTAACAAAAGTCCTGGGTGAGGTGAGCCAGTCCTGTGTGAAGCTATTATCATTTGGTGAACCCCATCCCGGAAAGTCAACTCTGCCCAGTGCCTTCAGGACTTCTGTGACCATATCCATAAACTGAAAATGCACGTGGTCCCTTGACTACAGGAATGGAAATCATTGAGTCTGAGGAAAATGACAAATGACAAGACCCCATGGTCTGAGTGTTTGTAATTAGCTGGGAAGAGCTAATAGCTGTCAGCCTAAAGATCTGACCTCCGGGCATGGTTCCCCAATGCCTCATTGACCTGGTAGTTCCCTGAAGCCTTCTCTTTATGTTCTTCCTGTGAAAATAGAAACAGCAGCTCCTGCTCTCTCTGCCTTGAAAACAGCCAAAGCCACAACAGGACACACCTGAACCAGAGACTGTTTCCCATTGAGGAAGGAGGGGTGGGCAAAACAGATCTGAGAGCCGTATGGAGAATCTCCTATGTTGTATCTTTGCCTGTTACTTACCTGAGAAAAGTCAGAAACTCTGTGTAACCTTCCCATTTCAAAATCTGTTTACTCTCCTAGAGTTTTACAAGCTCTCTGGACTTTCACTGTTTCAAAAATGTTGGTTGCTATTTAAACAATATTCACTCCTGTTTTCTGGAATAACCATTACGGTTTTAACTATCTAAACCTCTTAAAGCTTAGGGATTTACTTAAAGCCCTATTTAAAATTAAACTGCCACTATAATTTCCCACTTATGCAAGTACCATCAGCCATCGATAGTGCCTGAGTCTTCCCAAAAATTGAATGACTAGATATGAGCAGAGATATCTTTTTTAAATTTTATTTTCTCTCATTTCTTAGGGGGAAAAATCAGCTTCCAACTGAGAGTGCACATGGCCCTGTCCAATGCATGTATTCTTTTTTGCACGTTCTCAATATCTTTGAAATTACAGTACATTAAAATGTACCCAGAGAACATAGGGGAAAATAAATAGGGCATTTGTATTGAACTCATAAAAGGGGTTACTCTAAAAAAAATTAATAAAAACCATTACCACCTAAAAGCAATGCCAAATTTTAATTATACATTTTTCAACTCTCCAAAGAGCATGGTCTAACATCTCTACCCAGTGAAAAGCTGCCTAGCTTTATGACTACCATGCCAAGAGAATTGTTTTTAAAGTAGTCTCATTTAATTCTTAAATGCATGACCACCTAGTAGAGTAAGTAGAGAAATTTTTTTCTCTGGTGCTAAAAGAGTTTTTATTCTCAGAGGTACATAGCAATCCATCAATGTGATCCTCTGGGGTAAATAGGTCCACTTCCCCTTCCCATGCAGGGTTTCTGAAGGATGCTGCTAAGCTCCAAAGTGAGTCTGGCTGAATTACAACAGAGTACTGAGCTGTGTTCTCAGCCATTGGTTGTCCTCTGTCTCTTCCCTGCCATGGCAATTTTTCAGAAAGGAAATTAGTCCCCCTGCCAACTCTTATATTTTGTATAAGCCCAGATGTCACACTTTTTAAATGTCATACCAGACTGTAATATTTTTATAACACAGAGCAGAAAAACAAAACAGAGCCAGATAGATACACTGCTGCCAGATGGGTGACCTTTATTTACTGATAGCGGTGGTTTTTGTTCCTTAGATCATGGAACCTGAACTATTAGAAAGGACTTGAGTTTTCAGGTTACATGTGAGCCCAATTGCCTCTCCCACTAGAAACCGGATAGAGGAGGAATCTGAAGAAATGCAGACTCTAGAATCCAGATGTCCTCATGGAATAGTCTGGGAAGGCAGCTTTCTTCTTAGACTATAAATTGATTGAGCACACAGACAGGTTGCACAGTCTCTGGTAACGACAACAGTGATGCTACTTCTGTGGGCCCATGGATATAAACACAGATACCCACGCTCAAGCCAGAGGGCATTTAGCCTCAAAAACTGGCTTGTAAGATTCTCCCATGTCTCTAGTCTGAATGGGAAGAGAAATCAGATGGTAGCTTTCCCAGTCCCTCCCTCCCTGTACTCCCCAAAGTGATTCAGGCACAAGATTGGAATTCCTAAAAGATCTACTTGTATGTTGACTTCAAAGAAGGAAGGTATTGCTCTTTCCTATTTATTTCCTTTAGAGGTGCTTCTTCTGAGCATGTGCTCTGCCTTGGTTTCCTGTATCTTTTCTTCACTGAGAATGGCCCTAAATATGGCTAGGATGATATGGGTCCTATCCCATTATGATTATTCTTTTCCTTAAATATATTATTTTTCATAAATAGTTCTTGATATTGGAGTCTGAATATATATTTCTGTCATGACCTTGAAAGCTAAACTTGGCAACTTTGCCTCATTATCCTTATTATTTAAAAATGATAAACAGCCCAGCCAACATATGTGTGTTCTGATTTTCTCCCACAAAACATTATTTCTATGTAGCACAAATAATTAAAACACAGAGACAGATATTGGGGTTCAACCTGATGACCAGAAAAGCACAAGCACTCAAACCACTACAGGGCTCTTACCTCTTTGAAATCTTCAGACTAGAAGTCTGAAGTATTTATTTTAATAAACAAATCTTGCCTGAAAATCAGAGAGTAAAATATCCCCACTGGTCAGCCTTGCAGACCAGACAATGGTTACACACCCCTTTAATCCCAGTAGCCACACTAGTTTGCCACAAAAACCAGGTAGTAGTGGTGCTCTCTTTTAACCCCAGTCCTAGAGAGGAATAAAAGATAGAAGGAGACAACTCTCAGACACAGTCTCATTCTGAGGTTTCAAAAGGCAGAATTACCATTTCAGACAGAGGTAGAGGTAGAGGTGTAGGAAGGAGGGGGCTCTTGTTCTTCCCAGCCGCCCTACTAGCTTAGACCCTAAATAATCACACAGAAACTGTATTAATTAAATCACTGCTTGGCCCATTAGCTCTAGCTTCTTGTTGGCTAACTCTTAAAACTTAATTTAACCCATTTATATTAATCTGTATATCACCACGAGTTTGTGGTCTACCTGCAAAATTTCAGCATATCTATCTCCAGTGGCAGGTCCATGTCGTGTCTCTGACTCTGCCTTCTTCCTCCCAGCATTCCATTTAGTTTTCCCCACCTACCTAAGTTCTGCCCTTTTATAGGTCTAAAGAAGTTTCTTTATTCATCAATGCTAATCACAGCACACAGAGGGGCTCCTACATCATAGAGGTAAGAGCCAGTGGCTGACTAATTTCCTTTTCTTACTTTCAGGTTGAACCCCATTTATTAAAATACAAATGAAATAATGCTACATTTCAGGCCCATTACATTTAATTTTGGGGCATGGGACTAGAGAGATGGCTCAGCAGTTACTAACTCATGGTGCTCTTCCAGGATACACAAGTTCAGTTCCCTGCTCTCATGTCTTGTGTCTCACAATTGCCTGTAACTCTGGCTCCAGGGATCCAACACCCTGTTCTGGCCATTGTAGGCAACAAAACATATTTGTTATACATATACAAACACACAGCTACACATAAAATTTTCCAAAACAACTTGTATTTGTCAATAATTTGTGGTCACTTTTGAAAAACATCACTTTTTTTATTTTATTGTTTTGAATTCAACATAGATCTTATAGTTCCATGCGTACCTCACACACACACATCACACAATCCAAATTTTTTATTAAGACAAATTATGCTATATTCAAAATCCAAAACTTCTCCTCAAAGTGTTGTCCTCATACAGACATATTGAGATATCTAGCCACCTCTCCTCTTCTCATTTTCTATAATTTAGGGTTGCTAACTGCAAAATTCTAATTGTTGTTACTTCCCTTCTACAATAGACTTGCTTGCAACAAAAATCTAAATAGTAAAGCACTATTAGTCAGCATTTTAAAAATAAAAAAAAAATTGGAAGGCAAATACATCTGGGCTTCTGGTCAAGAAATTTGATTCAGTTCCAATATCCACCTCTCACTTCTTATATAATTGATGTTAGGCACTGAACACAGATGCATCAAGAGCTTCTAGAAAAGGCAGAAGCAGGGATTGCTAGTAAAGACCTAGAATCTTAGAATCATAGAAGAATACAGACATGAAAAGTATGAAAATATAAAAGTTTCTGTGATGAAATGTCATAAAATTTACTATTGAGGTGCCTGCTGAGATTAAGTAGGTAGAAGGACTTGCCACCGTGTTTGATGATCTCATCTCTAAAGAGGAAGGGAAGAAGTGAGTGCTGAGATTTCTCCTTTGATCTGCACGTGAATACTGTTATACATGTGCTGTGCACCTGAGTGTGTGCACACCCCCATAGATTAATTTATATTTTAAATTATATATTAATGATATGGCTTGACGTCCCCCAGTTACCAGTTTGTTACTGTAAACAAGGCCCTATCTGCATGTCTGTGTGCACAGGTCTACACTTCCATCTGTAGTATTCACCCGAGGACTGGAGCAGGTCTGATAGCCTATCCTCAGAGTAAGGGCCTTTCATTCCTCAGTTTGCTTTCTCAGTTGTCACTTAACAACGTGAAAATCAGTGAGATGTGCTTGAAGTAATGGTTAAGGAAAGTAAGGGCTCAATAATGTTGAAGATATGGATAAAATAAAAAGGTAATCTGAATGATACACTGATGTAATGGTAAATAATATATATGAACCAATTCCCATAAGAGATAAAGATTGGTTAAAAAAAAAAAGTTTCTCCATGGAGTGTTTAATACATGCCTCACAAAGTCTTACTTTCCTTACTTGCGTTACTTTCATTTGGTGATGTTAAAAGGAAGAAGCATATTCTGAGTTACAACTACTTTTCCAACGTCAAACTCTTCAAGAATGACGAGACCTCCCTAGAGTTATTTAAATGGGGCACCATCCCAGTTCCATCTTTCTTGTGTCACTTTGCAAACTGTTTCCTTAAGTCTAACTGGAGTCATATTTTTTAAAACAGGTATACTGAAAATTACAAACAGAAACATTCAATTTATTTAGAAAATCCTCTTCACTAAAAGCTTACCTTTTCCCTCCTATCACACACCGTAAGGAAGTCTGTAAACCTAGTTTATCACACACTCCCTTACAAATGACCATGAAATCCTCTCCCAGGTCCATCTGTTAAACTGTAATTGTGTAAGACAGAGAAATAAATAACATCAGGCTGAGGAGCAACCGCAACAAGGGAATGTTAGTGAAACTGAGCCACTCTCAGCTTCATCTTCAGCCATTTAATCCATCACTTCATGTTCTTAAAGCAACCCTTTCTCATTTAAAAAAAAAAAAAACTGTACTATTTAGGGGACTCCCTTTTTCCTCCAGAGCCTGTTAGGACTTGTCTTAGTGTAGGGGATGTGGGATTTATTTGTTTTCTGTTTTTGGTTTGTTTGCTTGCTTTGCTTCTTTGCCAAGTCGCCTTCCCCTTATCTCCTTCCAAATATTTCTTCCACCAAGTTCTCTCCCCATTGACTCATTCCCTGCCCCAACTCGTGGGTTTGGGTCTCTTCCTTGTAATTTCCTCCTCTCGAAGCCAAGTGCCACCTTTATAAAAATCTTTATAACACATGTCATGTTTTCTTTTCTTGGTGGAGAATGATTTTTTTTCCTCAATGCAGTTTGCTCAATATTTTATCTTCTAAGTGAATTCCCCTGGCATATGAGATGGATATCATCCCTGCATCCCTTCCGAAAGGCTCCAAATACTTTGTCTCATAGGTAATTTTTATTCTAGTGATCCCTGCTGGGGTCTGCTTCTCTATCAAGCAGCAAATCTCAACAGGGCATTAATCTTGCAAAGTCTAGAAACAAAGATTTCAGTCACGTGTCTGGTGTGTCTGTGTGGAGCATCAAAACCCTCCGGAAACAGATTCCCTATAATCCTCATGTTTTTAGACAAGATTTGGTACTGGGTCTCATGTCCCCCATCAGCCTGACAACCAGAGGAATATCCTAGTTTCCAGTCCTTCCTGAGCTAGTAATGTTATGTGTTATCTCTACAATATGGTGAAATGTAAAGTTGTAGGAAAGAAATTTAAAATAATGTAACTGGTTTCTTAGCAGCCCAAAGCAGTGAGGCTAGGTCTCAGACCTGCTTTCCTGGGTGACTTAGGATAGTGTCACTCTGGGTGGCAACCACCATCTATATGGCTGGCAAACTTCCTCGTTTGTGAATTAGTTCCTCCAGGCACCATGGATGTTGGCAGAACACACCTGTAATTGTATAGCTCTGCTCTGCTCATGTCTGTGGTTATTGTCCAATCATCATTCTCAGAAAATTTTCTTCCCAATATTGTTCCCATGTTTTTTGCCAAGTAAGTGGGAATTTCTCTCCTGAGTACTGATTTTCAACCCCTTGTCCTAGACACTCTTTAATCAATCATGTGTCTCCAACACGCTTTATAAATCTTGATGGTTTTCTGGTATTTTTCTTCTCAGTTTCTAAACCCCATGTGTCCAAACTGAAAGTCTATATAATGTACAGGAGAGAGAGGCATCAGCACAGAAGTATATGCCTTCAGGTCACTGTGGAGGGCTTAAATGTACACGTGTGCTTCTAACAAGAAATTAGTTTTCTCAAACTTGTTCAAGGAACAGTTCTTCCACTTGAAGGGCCTGGATCATCAAGAGCAGAACCTGCAGAGGCTACTTAGGACAAAGTAAAGCCACCTGACTGTAAATACCTAACTTTGCATTTGAGAATTTATGTTAGTAGTATTAAGGGGGATTTTCAGAATAACTAGGGGGAAATGGTAACAGTTAATGAAGCATTGGGAATATAAATCTGAGGTCAGAGTGACTCTAAAGATGAGACAATATCTTTAACAGAGATCATGTATCTTTTACTAAAGATTGATCTGGCTAAGGGTCATGTAAGGAAACTAATGCAATTTAGAAAGAAGGCTAACCTTGTCTGTCAGATAATTAACTCACATTCAGATAAGTACAACAGATGGACTAACAGGACTCTTTTTTTTTTTGCCCAATGTTTGTTCCCTAATGTAGCCACAGCTAATAACTATTAGATTATCACTATCAGTCAGTAGCTACACATAAGTCTTTAACTATTTATTCCTCTTTTTTTAAAAAAATAAATATTTGAAAGTGAGGAAGTTGAAATAAAGTTCTGTTGGCTTACCTGAGCTCCACAGCTAGAAAACATCAGGCTTCTGGGTTTCCAAGCCTGCATTTTTCATACCACCTTGTTGGTGTGTGTTATTTTGATTGTGTTCTGACAAATAAGGCTTGCTTGGAGTCAGAGGGCAGAGGTAGCTGTAGCTGACCATAGAGGTTTGGAGGACTATAGACAGAGAGGAGACAGGAAATAGTAGGAATGCAGAACTGAGAGAGAATCTCTCTGCCCTTTTAGACAAGGAATGGTGGAGGTCAGAAGTGACTGGTATCTGCTTCCTCCTTCTCTGATCTTTCAGGTTCTTAGCCTGATATCTGACTCCTGTTTTTTTATTGATAAAATTTAATGACATTAATGCTTCACCCTGTACTCACTCCCAGAGAACCTCAATAGTTGAACCTGTGTGCCTACTTGACTGAGATCACTGATACCCAAAGAATAGGTCAAATATTTCTGAATGTGCCTATGGGAATATTCCAAGAAGAGATTAAAATATTAATGAATAGACTAAGGAAAAGAGACCACCCTCACCCAGCCTAGGATCTTATAGGATAGCTACCTTCTGATCATTCAGGATTCAACTCAGAAAAAAAAATGGTAAAGGGATTACAAATTCATCTTCCTTCCTAGAGACATGCCACCCTTCCTGGTTCTCCAGCTTGTTGACAGTAGATATAGAAATTCTTAGCTTCTTCAATGGTGTGAGATAATATGTAAATATGTGCGTGTATGTTTATGGACATACATATGCCATATGCTTTTCTAAGAAAGAACCTTAATGGAGATTCCTAGCCATCTGAGAAACACCAGGTTCAAATATGTGTGTGTGTGTTTGTGTGTGTGAGAGAGATTATCTCTCTAAACCCCACATTAAATACACTAAGTCATACCCAAGTTATCTCTCCCATAACTATAACATTGAAGGAGTTTTCTCACTTTGAGGCTCAGCCCTTACCTATAAAATAGGAATGTGATAGATCTTACCCTGTAGAAATGCTTTAAAAATTATATAATTTACCTGAAGCCTTGTACAGTCTCTGGAAAGAGTAATATTTAACAAGTACTTCCTTATCATGGAAAGTTCTAGATAAAAACCATTTTAATGCCACTTCTGTACTCTCCACTCTTCAAAGTGTACTCTATAAATTTCTATAAGCCCCACTAACCCCACCTGCACCAGCACAGGGTGCACTCTGGGCTGAGCATCTGAGCCCCTTGTATTTCATGCGGTGGTCAGAGGGCACTCATGTCTTCATTTATGTTCATTTAAAAGAAAATTTCAGAATAGATCTTTTGTTGTTGTTTTTCCCCTAAGCCAAAATGTTTCCTATGTTATTACCTTCATTTTCCATTCAGATCCTTTTCATTATAGCCAGATGTTGTCTCTATCAACTGTTTTATTTGTAATATATATAAATATATATATACATCAACTTGCTACCACCTCATACCATTTTAATGAGTTCAGACAGCAGTTTTTGTTTTCCTCTCTAGAAATTTCCTCACAAATACATTATAATTTTCACACTTCCACACTTACATCACATACTTTATACTCAGCCTCTCCATAAAGGTGTCCTTATGACATCTCCTCTGGCTTTGTAATCAATATTTTCCTGCATGCTAGCCAGACTGTCCATTTCTTTGGCAAATATCTAAGAGAAAGAACTTGAGAAAGAAGCACCATCTTTAGGCTCACAATTTTGTTCTGTTGCAGTGGGAGAGCCTAGAGCCAAGTACTTCACACCATAGCAGTTAGGAAACAGAGTTGGGAAGAGGAACAGGAAAGACCCAGATAGTTCATCCATATAAGCCCTGATTCAAAAAGTTTCTAGAACATTCTGAAGTAACTTCATGCCACCTTGGGACCAAGTCCTCATGCCTGAAACTTTATATTAAAATTACATTATCTTTACAAATGTATTGTATAGACTCTTGAAAGCCTTTGCTCTAAATCTTTCCAATGTTAGTAAAAGGAAAAACCTTTTAATAATCTTATTCCATGTAAAAAAATAATTAAACATGGCCTACTTTCCTTATGGAGATGGGGGCTTCCTTTCTCCAAGATTCAAAACCTTTCCTACCATTGCTGACTTTCCCCACACTTTTGTACTCTTACTTTACTGTGTTTCACCTTGGAATTTGAAATGAAGACATGTAGATTTTATTGTGGCTCCATTCCCTTTCAAATTGTCTTCAGGTCTGTAATTTCTCATGAGTTGGAACCCTTGCCCCTGCTCTCCCTCCTCTTCTCTGACAGAAACAATTACACAACTGTGAGAATATCCCAGATTCCCTTTCTGTGCCATGTTCATGGCAGAAATGATACCATGCCTTTATCATTCACTTTAAACAGGAAAAGAACTGCTTTTGGAAGAATTTTGTAAATGAAAGTAAAGGGCCAGGAGATGATCCAGTTGGTAAAGTGCTTGTCATTACAAGCATGAAGACCTGACCTCAGGTGCCCACAATTCATGTTCAAAACTTGGCGTGCCTGTGAACTGAACACTAGGTAGGAACAACCCACATGGTTAAATCCCAAAGACTCATTAGCTAGTGAGTTGTGCTATATCCAATGTGATTCAGGTTCATCAAGAGATCCAGTATCAAAAGAAGGTGAAGATCAAATAGAACAAATGTACCCAATGCCAACTGCTAGCCTACACAGAAACACACACACACACACACACACACACACACACACACACACACAGAGAGAGAGAGAGAGAGAGAGAGAGAGAGAGAGAGAGCTTTATTAATGTTGTAGGGTAAATACCAGTGTATTCCCAAGGCCATAGATTTTTACCTTAGCCCCGATGTTCATACACAGCCTAGTCTATAGAACTATAAGTATGAACATAGAATTCAGCTATGGCACAAACTCTACACCAAATACAAAATATAATAACTCTTGAATGTTAACCCATCTATGGCTACTTGACCATGCTACCTGAGCATTAGCAGTTAGGAAGAAATTCAATATATCCTGGCTGGGGATTCTTTTCATCAGCATTTAAACAAGCATCTGATGTCATATAATGTTTCAGTGAGAGTTTAAAGTTTTCTCTCAAGATAACATATATTTATTAATTGCTGAAGTAACATGAGTTAAAGGCAATATTGCAAGTATTATTCTTAGTAAGTTCTGAGCCTACATTTGCTACAAACTTGCTAGATAGCTAAAGGAAGTAATATAATCCTGTTGCCTTGATTTCCTAATTCATAAAATAAATAGGCTGTGTTTCCCCTAAGGTTTATTCTAGTCTAACTGTGTCTCTACTGTAAGACATAAATAGTCATTGCCAACTTTCTTCAATTTCTAGATATGTCCTCTGGGATTTCTCATGCTGGGAGATATTTATCTGCAACATTCGGCATAAAAATGCATACATGAAATATGAAAGCTTTATTACACAGCCATACCAATTAAGTCAGGGTATGAAGAATGAATTCTCCAGTAATAAAATGATACTATATTCTAATCTAGTGAGAATACAAGCCAAGACCTGCAAGGTGTGTGTCAGGAATGGTTTGTCGTCTATCAATACATATTTATACCACTTCTGAATTAAAAACATAATTATTTACAGCTAACATTTTGCTGCAGCAATGAGGGAGAATAATTTGTTTCTAGTTTTTCATGTTGGTAGGTCAAATCAGAGTAAGTAAAGTCACTCAGTGCCTCTTCTTTATAATAGCACAATGTGTTGCCAAGGAAGAGTTGGGTTTTAGAGAAGACGGTCAGATAAATCTGAGTTTTCCTTTCTGCTTGCACTGAAAATAGCCTACTCATTTGAGTGTTATCAATGACAAAAACAAAACAAAAGAACAGATTCCCAAATCTTATTTTGTGAGAGTCTTTGTAGAAAATAAACATTCAGCACACGAAACTTGAAAGGTTAATATTTTCTCATTTGTCCTAGGCAGAGTAACCATCAAGGGTGCATAGAGTACAGTGTCTCATTCAGCTGGATTTCCCCAAGATTGAAGAGATGTTTGCATAAGCATTGAGGCTGTAGCTCAGAGGTGTGCTTGCACAACACAGAGGAGGCCCTAGCTCAATGTCTAATACTGGCAGAAAATAAATAAATAAATAAACAGAAATTTAAAAAGTTGTTTGCAGAAAAGTCTTTCAGAGCTAAAACTAGGAAAGTTTTCGACAAGTCACTGTGAATTAATCCTCCTACCTGAGAATTCTGCTTGGGCCAGATTATAAATCGTGCAGATAGTATTGGCTTTCAAATAAACATCAAAGAGCAAAGGTAATTGTGGTGGTTAATTTCCACTGTGGACTTGATTACAGGTAGCATTACCCATGAAATAAAATTTGGAAATTATGTATGAGGATATTTCCAGAGAAATGTATTTGAGTATCCTCACAGCACCCAACAGGCTAGGATCTAGACTATTAAAATGTAGGAGGAGGGAAGAAGCCAGTTAAGTGCCTACATTCTTCTTTCTGCTTCTTCCACAGCACTATGAGTACACACTTACCACCATGTTTTCTCCACCATGACGGAAGACATTTGTCAGAACTCGGAGTCAGATTAAATCTAGTCTCCCTTAGCTTCCCTTCTCAAGTACTTTACCACTATATAGGAGGAGAGAGTTGCTTGTTGGTTCCTGGCTGCTCAGCCATGAAATAATCGCACAGAAACTATTTTATATAAATCACTACTTGGTTCATTAGCTCTAGTTTCTTATTGGCTAACTCTTACATATTAATTTAGCCCATCTTCATTAACCTGTGTATCACTATGAGGTTGTGATCTACCAGCAAAGTTTTAGCACATCTGTCTCCAGTGGCGGCTCCATAGCTTCTCCTTGACTCTGCCTCCTTTTCCCCAGCATTCCGTTTAGTTTTCCTCACTTAGCTCTGTTCCCCTATAGCTTTGCTATAGGTCAAAGTGGTTCCTTTATGAACCAATGATATTCACAGCATACAGAAGGGAATCCCCCATCACCACTAAGCCTAGAAAAGTAACTAGCATAATAGATTGTGGTCTGGGTGGCTAGAATCTAATGGTGTTTCATCTTATCTAGTACTGGTGTCATCTGCAAGTTGCCTGTTGTGTGAATGTCAGATATTAGGAGATAAAAACTAAAAATTCAGAGGAGCAGAGAAACCAGGCACCAGAAACTTCTCTCTACGAAATCCTGAGACCAAATGGGGTATCCTTTCTTTACACGTCTTCAGACGGAATGTCTGTCTCTTCCTGCCTTATATTATATTCCTCTTTCCACCTAGTCATATCCCTACCTGTCTCCTAGTCCTAGTGTAGGGATTAAAGGTGTGTGACTCCCAAGAACTGGAATTAAAGGTGTGAGCAACTACCATTTGGCTGTTTCTCTTTTAGACTGGATCAATTTCTTGTATTTCAGGGTGGCCTTGAACTCACAGACATCCCTCTGCTTCTGTCTCCCAAGTGCTGAGATTAAAGATGAGTGCCACCACTCCCTGTCCTCCATGGCTAATTAGTGGGTAGTTCCACACTCTGATCTCAAGACAAACTTGATCTGTTAGAGCACAAACAAAATATCACCACCATTGCCTTTCAGGAATACTTTTACATTTATTTATTAATTTATTTGTTTAAGAGGTGTGTGACTGTGCATGTATCACAGTGCACTTGTGGAGGTCAGCACACAACTTTTGGGAGTAGTTTTTCCTTTCCATGATGTGGATTCTGGAAATTAAGCTCAGGTCATCAGTTTTGGCAGCAAGTACCTGTACCTACTGAGATATCTTGCCTATGCTTTGGCAAATTTCTTCACTTATCACGGTACAAACCTGCTCCTGGATATAAGAATGGTAGTAATTGCCCACCTCACAAGGTTATGAGCCTCAGAAAGGATAAACATTGATCAATTCAGATTTCTCAATGATTGCCAGCTTTTGGTATAATCATTATTTAAATTCTTTC
This sequence comes from Dicrostonyx torquatus, assembly GCA_028555095.1. Taxonomy (NCBI): domain Eukaryota; kingdom Metazoa; phylum Chordata; class Mammalia; order Rodentia; family Cricetidae; genus Dicrostonyx; species Dicrostonyx torquatus. Next base: position 10,059,179 of record JAQHUG010000020.1, read on the forward strand.
TCCTGTAAAGTATCAGTTTAACGCATATCATCATATTACACAACTGCAAATGAAATCTGATTAGAAATTATCCTGATACTTGGTTGAACTGAAACAAGATTTTATTTCACTTGTGTCGTGTCTTTGAGTATCTTTAGAAAGTCAAGCACATAGAGCAAGATAACGAATGCAGGTACAATTTCATGCTTTACAAAAGCATGTGCAATGCTGAGGGCACCTCATCTGTGTCAAGTTAAACGTATCGTAATAATTGCCTTGCCATTGACTATTGAGCCTATTCAAGGAAGGGAAATTCCAATTTCACAGCATCAATTCATACACATAATCATCAAAGTAGAATAAAATCAAAATCCTATTTAGTCAATGACTAAATCAAACTATAAAGTGAACTTCTTTGGAATTCATTTTTTTTGAAAAAATTCAAAAAAGCAGTATTGAGGAAGCAATTTAACCTTCTGGTTGGCAATGTTATATGTCACCTTAGACCATAAGGATTAATAACATAATAAACTGTATTATTTGGTATGAGGTGAGAAAGTCCTTTAGTAAAAATCAATGGTCTAAATAAAAGAAGAAATAGTGAAGGGTCCTGAAAAGTAAAAAATGAGAGGGCTTGGGAGGTAAGTTGCAGCATAGGTCACCGGAGACTTAATGAGCACTCCAGCATTTTTTTACATTACAGTATTAAATAGTGCAGATCTCTAAACCTTATGAATATGTGAATAAGAATCAGATATTACTTAATTATATTAATATAATTAGTCATATTTTAACTTCCTATTTTATCTTAGATTCAACCCTTGGAAAATAATTTTAATATTGAAATAAATTAGAAAGTGATGAATGCTAAGGTTGAGTGATTTTTCTTCATCTGCGTCTTTTCTATACTTTGTGCATTCTATCACAAAGTCTAGTATTTGAGTTTTATCTATATAAATCAAATTAGAAATATACAAGACATGTTTATGATTTTTAAGGCAGCCAAGGGATATAATATAGGTCACTGTTTACTTGTTCCCTCTGTGGGATGATTGGATATATGTATTTGATTCACCATCTAATCAATGAGCAAACCAATTGGACATAGAACCTTTCCTTCCGAATTAGCATCATCTACAAGTTGGGGATACATGATCGCAAAGGGGATTTTAAGATATAAATTTTGTAGTTTAAAAAACTAAGTAATATATTTAAACTGTTTGATAATAAAGTAGAAACTGGCTGGGTGGTAGTGGCACACGCCTTTAATCCCAGCACTCGGGAGGCAGAGGCAGGTGGATCTCTGTGAGTTCTAGACCAGCCTGGTCTACAAGAGCTAGTTCCAGCGCAGGCTCCAAAGCCACAGAGAAACCCTCTCTTGAAAAACAAAAAAATAAAAAATAAAAAAATAAAAAACATAAACTGAAGAACTGAGACTTGAGAGATGTCTCAGCAGTTAGGAGAGCTTGCTACTCTAACAGAAAACCGTGGTTCAGTTCTCAAAACTATTTATAAATCCAGTTCCAGTGAATCTGAGTCTCTCTTCCCATCTCTGTTGGCACTGGTACTCATGTAGTGTATATAAGTCATATAGGCACAAGTGCATTAACAAAATTTAATAAATAAACCCTTTTTTTAAAAAAAATTTTGAAGAAGGGCTAGTACTCCAACCTAGTTATTCTAATGACTGTTTCCTCCATGTCCTTTACAACATTATTGATAAAAAATAAAGAAGAAAAATTACTTCCAGGCCTGGTATTGATCACCTGCTTTGTCATCCATCAATTTTTTTAAAGATGGAATGTTCTATCCTTCCCATACCCTTTAGTAACACTTGCTTCTCCTAACTTCTTAATCAATTCACCTCACAGTTTTCTAAACTTATCTAACTATGAACTTTAGCAGTAACATACTCAAGGACATTCAGTGAAGTAGCACAGAGTAACCATTTGAAACTGTGCAGTGGAGTAGGAGGGTTCTTCTGTATTTCTGTGCTTTGATTTGTTAAATAAAAAGGATGCCTGGCCTGTAAGATAGGACACAGCCCCTCATTGGGTGCTAACTGTTGTAAAGTGGGGCGGCTGTGTCCTGCAATAGTGCAGACTGTACTATAGATTAAGAATTCATGCACTTGGGCTGGAGAGATGTCTCAGTGGTTAAGAGCATTGCCTGCTCTTCCAAAGGTCCTGAGTTCAATTCCCGGCAACCACATGGTGGCTCACAACCATTTGTAATGAGGTCTGGTGCCCTCTTCTGACCTGCAGACATATATACAGACAGAATATTGTATACATAATAAATAAATAAATATTTTAAAAAAAGAATTCATGCACTTAACCGATGTCCAAAGGTTTCAAATGTGGTCATAAACTGATAATGTGTATATTTAGTCTTCTAGGTTCCTGTATGCACATATTTTTGCAATCTCTAGTGAATTTATTCCCCAAGCAGCTTATTTCTGTGAATAAAAATATAAGATCAGTGTCATAAGTGTGTTATCCTTCAGTGTCCTACAATCTTCAATAAGAATTGGGTTACCAACAATAAGACATTTCTTGTCTTATAGAACGTTAAAAAAATCCCTAAGTTTTCTGAAACAATCCCATCTGAACTTTAGAAAGGCCAACATCCTCCTCTGATCCCCACAGCTTGTTAAATGATGTGCAAACATCTCTCAGGTGCCTAAGTAAGAGCCATTACATTTGTACACTATGTGCAAAATTATGCAGTTCTTAATCAAAAGATGCCTTAGTAGAGCAAGTTCTGTGACTATTATCTGCAAATATTTTACCTGGACAGATGATATACATAGATCTTAATTGTGTTTTCAGCTATAAAACACCAAATGAAGATAGTCCTTATAGATCTGTAGAAACACAATAAAATAAATCAGTAGCCTATATCATGATACTACAGAGCACTTTATAATATGTTAATTGATACTGACATTTGACCCACAAATTTTATCATTCACCAATATATTTTGAGGTAGGAATTTTCTGATCTAAGTACAACTATATGCAAGGAATTGTCTTAGAAGGAAAATGCTAACCAGCCTGGAACACACCAGCACTTTTCTAACCCATCACCACCTCATCACATCTCTATGGCAAATGTAAGAAATAATAATCATTCTTCATGTGAAATCTGCATTCTCCTCTGTGTCTCAAATATTCACGTTGTTCAGTCATCAGTCAGGTCTGCGTATTTGCTCTCTGCATACTATTAGATATACCAGAGGCTCAGCAATCCACAAGACTGAATCCAAGTATTCTATTAAGCAAATCATGGCCTACCATGGGCTTCTAGCTCTTTAAGTCAATTTTGTAGTCTCTACCCTTCCATGAGTATCAGGAGAGGTATGAAAAGACTTCTTAGACTGACAGTCCCAGCAGAATCAATATGACTGTTGACACTTTTGTCCTTCCCAGTGCTGCTACACTTACCCAACTTCAGCTCATGCATACACTCTAAGCTTTACTAGAGTTAGTTACTGCCACATTAAAGAAAATGAAAATTTTAGGTTTTTGAAAAATAGTACTAATGCCAAAATAAGTGACCAAGCTAAGAAGCAAGATGACAGGGTAAATTCAGAATTATAAGATTTTATAAAATTGTTCTATCGAAGAAAGGATTATATTAAATTATGAGCCTGTGGTTTGACTGTGAAAATACTGAAACAGGACCAATTTAAACCAAGTGATATACTACGTGGGTATAAAGAAAATGGAAAACAAACTATGGTTATAATTTTAGGTTTAAGTAGATGTTAGGCATAGGAAAATAAAGTGATATTTATTATAGCTTAGTTTCACAACCTGGGAGAGAAAATAATCCCATTCTTTCTCAATGAAGAAATGGCAATTTGGAAAGATAAGTCACCATGTCCAGATCACTCACTTTCTTTCAAGGAAGTCCAGATCCCAGCCACCTAATTGTAGACACTCAACCATTTCCCACCATCCCTTTCTGACTATCCCTCTACTGTCTTGGTAGCCACATAACTGAAATATTTCAGTTTCTACTTTTATTTTTTTTAACCCTTTGAATTGTTCCACGTGGTATGTCTATGTAGAATGCTGAGCAGGCTCTCAGGACTTACTGACTTCAAACCAGTACCAAGGACATAGCTGAGTACTGACTTTAGTCTGTCTAGCCTGCTGTCAGAAAATGATATATATTAAAAGATGAAAACAACCTTCAGAGATCACACATAAAATCAAACACTAATAAGTAAGGTTTCTGGAGAAAGTCCTATGCAATGATGCAATTTTTAAACAAGAGAGGAACAAACAAAAAGATATTCCATATTGTTATTAAATCTTCGTAAAATCAGAAAAGTATGATCAGGATAAAAATTTAAGTAGTCTCAGTATCATTTTGTATTAATACTTAAATTAGTAGAGAGCTCAAAGCTAAAAAATATATCAGGAAGCTTTTCAAATTATACACATATGCTTATAAACTACTTTAATGTACATATGTTTTATTTAAAAATGGTTGCTCTAAGCCAGAGCTACAGGCAAAGCTGAGTGCTGTGCACACAGTGAAGAGTAAGAAAAAAAATTAAATGCCTGTATCTCCAATTGCTGTCCTATAGAACTGGCTCCAGGTTGCAACATAAATGTTCTCTGAATTTTCAGCAAAGTATCCCACCTTCCCAAAGGATTCAAAACTTGCCTGCCCCTACAATCATGTTACCCAGTTCTTAAAATATCTTTTCCATGGCAGTGTTCATGCTATTAATATGAAGGGTTAAATCTTACTACGATGAAACAACAAAACAACAACATAAAAATATGAAAATTCTACCAAAGTGGACATAAGGGTTTTGAAATTTCAATGCCAAGATAGGCAGATACTTACTCTAAAAGAAAATATTCTTAAAAAGCAAGGGATTATATGGGACACTCTATGGATGACCTTCCTGAATGAATACCCTTCCACAGCAGGTGGCAATGTTACTGAAAGAGACAGAAAAAGAAAGGAGTGGAGTAGGTAATGCAGTCGGATGGGAATTCATAACATAAATGAGCAGAGACTAAGGTAAAGGGGAAGACAGAGGGACAGAGCCCTGATTACTACAGCGAATGTCATGTAAAAAGAAAATAGCTTACATATGGGCTCCATAGAGTTAATCCTCACAGAATCCAAGTCCTCATTTCCGTGAGTGAAAACAGCTCTAAGGCAAGGGTAAAACTCTTCCTCGCCAACATCCAGACCTGCTTCATTGAGGTGGGCTCTGTAGTAATTAAAAATACATATCAAACTTAGGAACGAAGCAGTTCCTATTTTTGCCAGGCAACCTTGGGTAAGCTGTAAACTAAAAGAAATAATCAGCCCAGGCAAGACTCCCACTTAATATGAAGCAAAGATAAGAGAGAAAATGCAGTGGAAAAAATGATTAAAGGGCGTTTGGAGGCAGCTCAGTTGGGAGTTCCATCTTTATTTCTGTTTTTTTTTCTATAGAAGAGAAGTGAGTGGTATTAAGAATTGAGAAATTATGAAGAGAATTGCTGATCTATGCCCAGGAGTGAGAGGCATTGATTTTCTTCTTCAGCTAATTACAGTGATGTTTTTCAGGACCTAGATGGTATCTGTCTCTTCCTTTGTAATTACAAATGATGTTCAAGGACACAGATCACATGATAACCTCACTACTGGAGATATACTGACAATTCTGTTTAGTAACCCATCTGCCATTCCCTAAATGGAGGGGTGAAATAATCTTTCTTACGGTTCTCAATATTCAGCTATTGGTTACCACTTCACTCATTTTATCTAAAACCGTCTAATTTCTTCATCATTGTCATTTCAAATAGAAAAGCATTGTTTGAGTTTCAGAGTGATATAAGAATTACTCTCGTGCGTAAAACATAATAATTTATAAAAAGAAATTAAAACCAGGGCAGAGAAACCTGTTCAGTGGGTAAAGTCCTTGCCATGCAAGCATGGGGATTCAAGTTCAGATCCCGAAACAAATCTAAGTGTGATTTGCAGCTAGCCTGTAACTCCAACATGTGGAAGGTAGCAACCCAGGGGCCCAGAGCAAGCTGGCTAATTAGATCATCTGTATCAAGGCACTCCAGAGGTTCAGTGGAAGACCCTGACCCAATACATGAGATGGAGAGTGATTAAGAAAAATTCCAGATGCCAACCTCAGGTCGTCAGACACATAGACACATACCAAATGCATACATGCATCCTGATACGTGTGAGTATGCACGGTATATGCACATAAATACTTATCATCCACACATACATATGCAAAAAGTGAAATCAGAGTTCATCTAAGTTTAAGAAAGGGTAAACTCTTAAGTAAAGCTTTATGCAGGATTCTGTACCCACATCTTTGCTGTTCTTAGGTGAGAAAAAGAAATCTTATAATGTGTAAGCAATACTAGATACAGGAGCATGCAGAAGTGTGTGTTCATGAATAACTGGATTTTAAGGGCGAGCAGGATAGTTGAAATATTTAATGATGTTTTGGAGGGTGATATTATTTATTTTCCATTTTGTACTTCTGAAAAGAATAAATAAGAATTTGGTTCTTAAACATTTGTTACTGGAAACTAACAACAATGTTAAAATGAAAAGAGGAAAGAACAGAAAGGCCGGGAGAGAGGAGCTGCCACAGGGAGAAGCCAGAGGCTGGTCCATGAAGCACTACAGTATTGCTGCCTCCGGACAGCACAGGACTCAGAAGGAATCCATGATATCGGCATATACTAGGCTTTTCAATCTGAGGGGGGTTAAGGGAAAAAACACGTACACACTCTGATTTTCTTCAAACCTTTTCTTTCATCTTCATTTGCATTCTCTATTCTTTATTTTCTTGGTGATTTCCTACTCTCATTCCTGACGTTTTCCTTCTAACTCATTTCACCTCTTTCTAACTGAAACGCTGTTCTTTCCCTCACAACTTATATATCCCAGAAAAATCTTTCAGGCAATATAAAAATTACAATGTGGTTACATTCTGTTTTTCAAGTGAATGAATACAAGTAAAAAAAAACAGCATGTTTTCCATACCCCTAATATGATTAAACATTTTATGTATTACAAACGGAAAACAAATTATCTAAAAAACCCACGAATATTCATACTCAGGCAAGTTGTTATAGATTAGCTGTGTGAGAAAGCAATCTGTTCTTTTCAGTTAGTTCTTTTGTAAATGAACAGACTGCATTTTGCAGTTACAGAGAAAGGGTGAATTACTTTACTGCTTATCTTGAAAATAATCTTATAGGGAATTTTGAATCAGAAACCTAAATTTTTGTGTGAAAAAGAATCAGTCAATTCTACTTTAATTCTTTAGGATGCATATCTACTCATCAATAGGTTTTCTATCAGGATATTGAGGGCAGCAATGGGTATAAGGAATTAATCACCACTTTTGATCATCAAACAACCCTAGCAGGAAAGGTACATCAGCCAATTATAACTGAGCTGCTTTATTCTTGTCCTCTTAATGAATTCTGCATTCAACTATGTGCCTTTTTAAAAATTTGGATTGTGTTCTTGGGTTTTTCACCTAAAAGCTATTTAACAAAAACATCTTAGTCTAAGAAAGCTTTGTTTCAGCTCCAAAACCTGTGAGCACATTTCCCAACATTAAGGTTAAAAGAATTTAAACTAGCTGAGTTATTGGGACTCAATTTTTTTTGTTTTTACTTTCTATTTTTTTATTGATTTTATTGAGCTATATATTTTTCTCTGCTTCCCTCCCTTCCTCTCCCCTCCCCTTTAACCTTCTCCCATGATTCCCATGCTCTCAATTTACTCAGAAGGTTTTGTCTTTTTTACTTCCCATGTAGATTAGACAGATGTATGTCTCTCTTAGGGTCCTCATTGTTATCTAGGTTCTCTGGGATTGTAGGTTGTTTTTCATTACTTTATGTCTAAAAGCCACTTATGAGTAAGTACATATGATGTTTGTCTTTCTGGGTCTGGGTTACCTTCCTCAATATGATGTTTTTAAGATCCGTCCATTTGCCTGAAAATTTCAAGATGTCATTTTTTTTCTGCTGTGTAGTACTCTATTGTGTAAATGAACAACATTTTCCTTATGCATTCTTTGGTTTAGGGACATTTAGGTTGTTTTCAGGTTCTGGCTATGACAAAATAATGCTGCTATGAACATAGATAAGTACATGTCCTTGTGATATGAACGAGCATCCTTTGGGTGTATATCCAAAAGTGGCATTGCTGGGTCTTGAGGAAAATTGCTTCCTAATTTTCTGAGAAATGGCCATACTGATATCCAATGGGGCTGTACCAGTTTGCACTCCCACCAGCAATGCAGGATCTGTAAGAATGGCCAAGATCAAAAACACTGATGACTACTTATGCTGAAGAGGATGTGGGGAAAAGGGAACACTCAGGTGTTTTTCTTAATGATTAATGAGCTACAATCTATGTAACTTGTTAGGTGAAACTCAGGCCCTGGCTGTGTAACGTTTCCTCGTATTTATGTTTGTTCATCAAAATTCTGCATAAACTAACATTGTAATTGTCTATTAGACAGTACAGTTTAGGAAGGAATTATCTTCAATGACAATCCATAGGTTAAAATATCCAGTCAAACGGGACATTTCCATGAGATAAATACACTACACTAGAGGCAGTGGGGGGTCTCCCAATATCCATTCCCTCCATGCCAGATACCAGAAAAAGATTATGGCAACAAACACGTAAGTCACAGCAGAAGCAAAAGACATTCCGGGTTTTGTTGTCTCAGGGCATTATGTAACCAAGATTGAGCCATCAGAGAATTTCCTCCTGGTGGACTGACACCTTGAACTTCAGTTGCCATCTGCTGCTCCTCTGACACGGCCAACACAGGCACAGAAGTTTCATGATCCTTCCTAAGAGGGAAATGAAAGGCGTCCCTGAGCAAGGGTTAGAAGAAAGTTTGAATCAAACCAATGAAACATGTTCATACAATACAGTTTCCTAGCTAACAGTGACTGCAAAGCAAATCACTCAAAAATGACAGAAAATGTAGGTTTATTAAAGGAGTCCACAATAGCTCAGAATGGAGTATAACTAAGTTTTATTTATTTGGGAACAAAACTCATAGTAAGACTAGAGATCTGTGGTCCTCTGTGTGTGCTGGCAGCTGGGAATGAAATTCAGCAGAAAAGGGGCTATGCATGTGTTTTGTCTGTGCTTACAGTACATCAGACCATGCCCAAAATGGTCTGAAAGGCTATTTATTGGCTGAAGGAGTTCCCACAACATAAAAAGTAAACAATTTATGTCTGTTACAAATGTGAAGTTAATTATTTTGGGTCTTTGGGGAAAGCTCATGGGCATCAGAGCCAGATGGACTTGAGCTACCTCAAAGACCTCTTCACTTACATGTCTGATATCTAAGCCAAGAAGAATAAGACAGTTGAGCAGGGGAACAGGCAGGCATCCTTGATGTTGTTGCTTTGTGTGTGTGAGGCGGGGGTCCAGGAATACAGAGAAAAAGAGACTGTAGGAAGCAGAGGAAACCCTGAGTAAAAGAAGTCATGAGTAAATATGAATTGTTGCCATGACCATGGCAAAGACTCTTAAGATCTAAGACCCATGGGAAATTTTCAGAGCCTTTGTCCATATGGACCAGGCTCAAGAGAAATTGCAAACATTACTCTTGAGCCTGAATATGATTGTTTATAGGCAATTGGCCAGGGTGAGTAAAGATTAGCAACTGCATCTTTCTCCTCCCAGATGCTTACCTACAGAGACGTCTATCAGACTAGCTAACCCCTCTCATTGTGCTGTATTTAATACAAGGTAAGGTTCCAGTTTGAGGTCGGTTAGAAAACTCCTATTTGATCCTTGTTTTATTGTACACATGTATGTGAGTCAGTCCATTCTTCATTCTGTCTCCACCTCTAACCAGGGTTCTAGGACTCAAGCTATGTTGGTCACGGCAACAGAAAGAGAGAGAGAGATTGAGAAAGAGAGAAGAAAGAGACATAGAGAACAAGATATCTGTAGGTGTCTCCGTTGGAAGTGTTTTGAAACAATGATATAAAAGAATGGGTCAACTCAGTATCTGTTATGAGTCACTGAAGAGACAAAAGAATGGAGAAAACAGTGTGAAAACGTTTTAGTTGTGAACTATGGACAACAAAGAAACCGTGAAACTATAATGGGAAATGGGAGAAGGAAAACAAAGTGTGACATCTTCTTCAGATGTTCGACTTGTTTTTCATTCAATTCTAAAAAAGAACATTTTGTTTTACTATGGAATACTTTTCTACAGTGCTCAAATCAATAAAATACTCTCATACTGATGCAATCTTGCATGAATAGCATATGGTAGGAAGAGAGACCGTCTGTAAGGATGGGACAAAATAGGCTGAAAAAGAACTGTGGCTGTTAGGTACCCACAACAGCCATTACTAAGCAGACACATTGGAGAGAAGGGCAAAAACTGAGTTCATTTCATGCACAAGCTCAAGAGAACAAGCAAGGAAAAGGAGTTTACCATTGGAGGACATGGCACAAAAAAGAAGTGAAGAAGGGAAGCAGGCCTTCTCAACCTGGATCTCTGGCTTGTTTATTCACCACAACAGTTGAGAAACAAAAGGAAGAAAGGGGACAGCAGATATAGGATGTACAAGTGTTTTACCCTGGTGAGTGGGTCATGTAGGAAAGACTGTTCACAAGGAGAACGAGCTGATTGGATCCTTGAAGTCTGTCAACCTGTTTCTACTGGATGTCCCTGTAGGTATTCACTGAGAACCTCTTAGCAGGACAGCTTGTGATTCTTTTTTGCTTTTTTGTTTGTTTGTTTGTTTGTTTTTTGAGACAGGATTTTGCTGTATTTTTAAAGCCTGTCCTGGAACTAGCTCTTGTAGACCAGGCTGGCCTCAAACTTGCAGAGATCTGCCTACCCCTGCCTCCCGAGTGCTGGGA
>JAQHUG010000020.1:10072016-10091318 GCA_028555095.1 Dicrostonyx torquatus
AGCACTTGGGAGACAGAGGCTGGTGAATCACCATGAGTTCTAGGCCAGCCTTGTCTACAGAGCAAGTTCCAGAGTTCCAGGACAGACTCCAAAGCTACACAGAGAAACCCTGTCATATATATTCTAGGCACATTAGACTTTAGATGTTCACACATTTACATACTGGCCGTAACATTTTAAAGATAAGAAACATTATGAGAGATAAAGCTAGTATCAGAAAATAAACAGAAATGCACATTTTGAAATACACTTACTCCCAGGCTCGGGCTTTCAGTGTATTCCCAGGCTTAGCACGCAGTCCATTAACACCAGGCTTGTTTGTCTTCTCCTAAGGCTACTGTCATCAACAATGCCCTGAACTTTTCCAGGTAGCATGCTCACTGAAGCGAGACAGTGGAAAAAGGAAAGACAAAAACGATCTTGGCACACTAAAGATCATGCACTTGATAAAGCTGTTTTCTTAGCTAGACACAGTGTGAAATTCTTTTCATGGATTTTAGCCTGAGTAATTTGATCAGCTCTCCATTCAGCACGCTGCCCAGAACTGCTAAGTTACACTACAAGTCTTTCTGTCCAACGAAGCTCCTTTCTAACTGACCAAACCAAAGGATTAACAGGATTAGGTGTCTCTCATTTTCCTTTTGCTTTTTATTTGTCAAGAGTACATCCATTCCTCAACTGGAACATTCTTTGCATTAGACTGTCTCACAATGTTTTAATTTATTGTTTTTGCTTTTATAGTTATAGGGTCATTGCTATCAACTTTTTTTCCATTACGAATATTCAAATACCTTGATATTGTAACTGCTTTTCAACCTTGCCAGTCTAAGTTATTTACTCAAGAAAATATGACTCTATTTGTTAGAATTTTCGGTAAATATTCGATTCAGGATTAGGTTTTCTGAAAGACACATACTTCATTAATATTGTGTGTGTTCTAAATTTTTAATTTCAATATCAGCCGCTTCTAATTTTTTTGGTTATCGATTTGAAGAAGAGAAAAGAGGCAGAAAAGAAATAAAGACCAGAAAAACCCATGAAAGTTTTGTGTGTGTGTGTGCATGCACACACATATTGTCCTTTCATTTATCTTAGTGTGAATTCTAATATAATCCATATGCCTTCTACCTTCACTAGCACATTATTAATGACATCATTGCTTATATCAACTGCCTCTTAGCCCAAATCTGTACACGTGGAACTCAGTATACTGCATGCCCACTCTCATATACTGTGACTGTGACTCCACTCTCAGGATTTATCATTTTCTACCCACAATCAATGTTGAAAATCTCAGCTCCAGATAATTAACTATATTTTGTATATTGCTAGCCTAAAGCCTGGTTCTAGTCCAGCTGCTCAGCCATCTAGAAGAATGGAACTCTGCTTAACCCTCTTCTAAACCACCATATCTTTCTCCACAAGGCACAGTGATCATCACGAGAGATGAGGAGGAAAGACTGTAATAGAAATAGTAGAGGGACTCTTAGAAACATCATTTGCTGGACATAACAGGATCATTACACCCATGAACTCACAGAAGCTTTGACTGCATGGATAAGACCTCAAGACCAAATCAGTCACAAGCACAACTGAGGCAGGGCAGGAGCTCCTAATGTTCAGCCCTATCTGAAAAGTTATTGGTGATTGCAGGCTGCTGTGGGAGGGAAAGGCAGTTTTCTTTAGGCAAGCATCCCCAAGAAAATACTCACATTCCAGCAGAAAGTCCTACATTCTTGCACATGCAGGCAGTACTATGTGGGTATAAAAATTAAAGAAAAAAATCATATAAAAGTTGGAAGAAAAATATGTGGGGATGAGTAGAGAAAGAATTTCACCAGCAGGCATAAGGAATAGGTTTTATGAAAACACATTATATACATGTATGAAATTAAAAAAAACAGAGCTCCACTGTACCATCTCTGCATACTGTAAACACTTCATCTTGTCTTTGTTTTCTCTATTTACTTTCCAATTATAAATATGTATTTACTCATTTTAGCATCAAAGAGTACATACTTGTTGGCATTTGAAGACAATGGCCATGAACTGAGATTGTTCCAGGCTAATCAGTGCCACACCTTATAGGAAGTTCACTGCTTGTAGCAAAATGGCTTCATGAGGAAACCTCTGATAATATCCTGTTCCTTTTAGCTTTATTGTGTTTCTCCTTTTAAGTTAAGACATTGTTTCTAATTTTAATCAACCAAGATATATATGTGCGGTGTGTTTGTCTCTGGGACTCCTTCTATTTCATATTTGACTGCTTTTAAGAGTAGCATGTGTTTTACTTCCAAGTTGGGGAATCCACACTGCTTTCTCCCTCCCTTGCAGAATCTGTCTGCCATCTGTAGAAACTATGTAGGACAGCTGAGATAAAAGAGCTGGCTTTTCCATCAGCTTAAAGTCATCTTAATCATTGGCCTAGTTAGTATTCCTATTATATATTTACAAATTTATTCATACCCTCACTTAACAAGTCCTCTATTCACTTTAAAGTAAGTTTGTATAGTCTAGCCAATATTTCTAGGCATTGGAGTGGATTTTTCACTACACTTTAATTTTGCTTCATTGTCAAAAGTAATTGTCTGAAAGTAAAATATTTGTGACAAGATCAGTTTACCATATTATGGAGATTCAATTTGTTCATATGGATCATTTACTTTGGGTAATATCAATATGTAGATGAGAATAAGTTCAAAATTAATAATACAGGTCCTTCTTCGCTATCATAAGGTTGCCATTATTAATCATCTCAAAAATCTGTGGTAAACAAGGCCCTTACAGGTAATGTATGTATCTAGTTCTTGCCTTTAAAAAAAGACTCAAATGCTATTTTTTAAAAAAAAAAATCTGTGCCTACAAATTATGATTTGGTTAAACTTTGGGACTTAGGGAAACTTTTATGACTGTTGATCATTCAGTCAATGAGTCCTTTTCTAAAAAAATACTAATAAATTGACATGTAAAACAAAATTTTAACGTATACATCTAAAATTTCTTAAAAGTTAGTATACTTTTGTTACCAATTCCATCAAAAGGAAACCTATGGTTTACCAGTCATCTTGTAGACTTGCTAGTTTAAAAGACAGATCATCCCGAGTTTGCATCTGAGGGCTGCTTAACATTTTTTCTATGCCTCAATGGCTTCTGTGTCAAAAATTTAATAACCACACGAGTTTTTCTCCTTAAAGTATCTACTTATAAGTGTGCCCCTTAATAATAACAATAATTTAAAAGCAAACTGCTTCTCAATGCCATGCAGACCTTCCAATGTTGATCTCTCCATTTCTTCCCCTCTCTCCTTTCTCTATTATTTCCCTCTTTTCTTTGGGGTGGAATTCACAATCGACATTGTAGTCAATTCCTTTTAAGTAGACTCCTTTTTGTTCTTTGTCCCTCTCTCATACTTGAAAAGTTAAAGGCAGACATTAATCTAATAAGCATCTGGTTTCGGTATATTGCTGGATAAAATCACACAAGAGGTGATTCATCATCAGTCAATGCTCCAAACTCAATCTAGACATCAGTAAAATACCCCTGTCGCTCTCCCTTTCTCTCTCTGTTTCTCTCTCCCATCTTTTCCCCCTTTCCTTCTCCCTATGTCTTTCCTACTGCCACCATTTTGATAATCATTTCATAATTTTTAAACCATGCCTCATGTTTTTCTAAGTTACATTCATTACCCTGATAAAATAACCATTTATCCTTAACAAAACTTAATTTTGTTCCTTGGAAAGACCATCCGAGATTCCTCATCCTGCACTCCTCCCTTCTGTCTCACATTACTCTCACATCTCCCGGAATTTTACCTATGTTCTATTTCTCTCCTCTTGTGCAAACAGAATAGGCATCTTTCTCCTAAAGAATGTGTCCACTTAACTCCTTGCGGGACCAGACTGGAGTGACCTTTGGCTGAATTCTCTTTGAACTCTCGGTCCCTCTCTTGATGCCAGGACTACTTCTTTACACAAACTAGCTCAGTATGTTCCATTAAACTGAATAATGAGAAAAAAGAGACACAACCTGTACTTGTCCTTTTACCCTTTTCCACGCTTTCAGATAGCTGCGTCCTTAAAGGACCACATTGCTTAAACATTGTCAGCTCATTAACTCTCTTCTTAAGTTTCTACTCGATGCATGGTCCATTTCAGTCTGCAAATTTGGAGTTTTTTCCCCTTCTTATGCCAATTAAAAGTTGATTGTGCCAAAATCATCAATCACCTACATATTTCAAGTGTAATAAATATTTCTAACTTTACTACATTCAAGTAGCAACTGGGAAACCATTGATGGCTTTTTGTTTCTTTAAGCACATTCCTACTAATTCACTATGGACTAAATATTTGTGTCTTTCCCAAATCCATATGTTAAATTTCTCTATTTAGTGATTGGTTCTCTAAGGGAAGGCTAAATAAGATGATAAGATTTGTACTAGTCCAGATAAGGATGGTATTCTTGTACAAAAGAGTCCTAGATGTGTTTTTTAACATATCATCTATAGTTTTCATCTCTTCATCATCTGCCATCTATTGTCACCTATCTATCATTTATAATCTTGTGTCATCTCTCATCTCTCAACTTTATTTTTATTTATTACCTACATATCTTTCATTTCTTTATCATCTACTATCTATAACTTATTATCTGTCTATTATCCATCATCATCTATCTGTCCATCTGCCTGTCTATCTTATGCCCTTCCTATCTCTTCCACTCCACATTTCCACTTCATAGTTCACAAAACAGACATGTAAAGACAAACTAGACACATGGAATCTAGAAGGAAAAGTTTCACCAGATACCAAACATACCACCATAGACTTGACCTTAGATTTCCAGCCTCCTAGAATGAGAAAATATATTTCCATTATTTTAGTTACTAAATGTGTGATATTCTATTATATTCTTGTTAACATTCCATTCAGAATCTTCTCTAACCCTTCCACTGTTTCTTTTTAATCCCAGTGTCTTTACTTTAGTGTAAGTATGCAAAGCTCTTACACTTCCCTTCCCAATTATCTTTTGATGACATACTCTCAATGACAGAACCTCTGTCTCCCCTGTTCCCAGCATACAACTTGTTATACTGTCCTAATACATGTTTTTGTTCATGAGTAAATGAAAAACACACAGTTTGTGAAGTTTAGGTTACTATTTACCTAAGTAAAGAACAGGCATAACATTTGTTTTTGTGATTCTTGTTTTTTTTTTCTGAGTGTATGTTCAATGAATCCTGTGGAATCTCATTTTTTTATTGTTTTTATTGAGCTACATACATTTTTTTCTGTTCCCCTCCCTGCCATCCCTCTCTCTTTATACCCTTTCCAGTGACCCCTACAATACCAGTTTACTCAGGAAATCTTGTCTTTTTCTCCTTCCTATGTAGATCTATGTATGACATTCTTAAAATCCTCTTTGTTGTCTAGGTTCTCTGAAGTTGTGAATTGTAGGCTAGTTTTTCTTGGCTTAAGTCTAAGAGCCACTTATGAGTGGGTACATATTATTTTTGTCTTTCTGGGTTTTGGTTACTCATTCAATATGGTTCCTTTGCTGAAAGTTTCATGATGTCATTATTTTTCTCTGCTGTGTAGTACTCCATTATATAAATGTACCACATTTTCCTTATCTATTCTTCAGTTGAGGGGCATTTAGGTTGTTTATAGGTTCTGGCTATTTTGAATAATGCAGCTATGAGCATAGTTGAGCAATATCCTTCTGGTACAATTGAGCATCCTTTGGGTATATACCCAAAAATGGTATTGCTAGTTCTTGAGGCAGATGATTTCCTAATTTTCTGAGAAATCTCTATACTGATTTCCAAAGTGCCTGTACAATTTTGCACTTCCACCAGAAATGGAGGAGTGTTCCCCTTATCCCACATCCTCTCCTGCATAAGCTGTCATTGGTGTTTTTAACCTTGAACATTCTGACAATGTAAAATGAAATCTCAGAGTTGTTTTGATTTGCATTTCTCTGATGGCTAAGGACGTTAAGCATTTTCTTATGTATCTTTCAGCTATTTTAGATTAATCTGTTTTGAGATCTCTGTTTAGGTCTGCTACTCCAGTTTTTATTGGATTATTTGTGATGTCAAGTTTGAGTTCTTTGTGTATTTTGGACATCAGTCCTCTGTCCAATGTGGGGTTGGTGAAGATACTTTCCCATTCTGTAGTCTGTTGTTTTGCCTTGTTGACCGTGTCCTTTGTTTTACAGAAGCTTCTCAATTTCAGGAGGTCTCATTAATTAATTGTTGCTCTCAGTGTCTGTGTTACTGGAGTTATCTCCTGTGCTGTACATTCCAGTTATGCCAGCACCATTTTTTGAATATGCTTTCCTTTTTCCATTTTATGTTTGTAAATATAAATATATTTATATAAATTTGTCAAAAATCAGGTAGGTGTTCATGGGTGCATGTATTGATATTCAGGTCTTCGATTCATGGAATACCATTTTAAAATAAACAATCAATGATTATTCATAAAAATCAATGATTAGGACCAATCAGAAGCAAATATCACAATATGTGTAGTTTGATCTTTGTTCTACTGGATAAGCATCACTCGTAGCTGGTGCTATGAAATTTTAGCTCTAACCTCATTCCTAATAAGCGAATGGCATATGCCTTCCTCATCTTCCCAGTGTCCCATCTTAGCATGAACATTTTCTGTCTAATCTTAGCCCTCAGAACAATACTATTTTCTTTCTTTTAAACTTGGTTTTTAAAAATCTGGTATTTCACTTGGTTGCGTATAGCATGCTCTGACTGCAAAGAACATAAGACTGCCACATCATATTTTATACATATTTACTTTTTTATTATTTAGAACCAGAGGATTTTGAACATATGAATCAGTGCTATCTAATTAATTACAAATAAAAAGAATGAAAGATTAAGTAGTCTAAGAGTATTGGTGGATATTCCCCTTTTCAAACAGATCATAAATAATAGTCCAGTTTAACAAGGTAATGTTTGGTTAGACTAGCATTCATTTTAAACTATTTCCAAAGTAGCACTGAGTTGTTCAGTGAGTCATAAGGGGTATCCGTTTACATATGCCTTGAAGGCTTTCCAGGTTGAAACTCTTCTATGCATGCCAGAGATTAAAATCTCTGGACTTCAGCCACCTATTTGTCTATTCACTACAACAAATTTAAGACAATCATTTAACTCAAATATTGGCCTACTTTAAAACACAATAATGAGATCATCTCAACAATTATGGATAAATTTCCTTCTTACTGGACCCATGGTGGGTAACTCAGGCTCACAACACTGAGCAGCTGTTCCCACAGCCGATTGCTGCCAAGGCTACATGAAAACACACCAGCTTCTCAGAAATCAGTCAAGAAAAACTGTATCCCGGAATACTTTTAGAGAATAAATGGTGTACCCATCTTTCCAGGTATTTTAATGAAAACATTGACGGTGAGAAAAGGATCAGCCAAGACTGTAACAATTGGCAACTCCACAATTGCAGGATTGCTTTGAAATGAGTATCTCTTGCTTTGACCTCATCAGCCTACCCTGGTGTCTACTCAGAAAAGACACAGCAGTGCACACTGTGGGTCTTGTGGGAACTTGTTTCAAAAGAACACTGTTAATTGATTCACAATATTTTATTATTTTTAATGAGAAAAACAAATCTCAGGGGATATTTTGAATAACTTGAATAACTGACTATATTATTTTGATTTGTTTTTCTGTCTTCTTTTGCTCCTCATTGTTTGTTGTCTCTTTCTTTGCTGGGTATTAACCTGATACACACTGCTGATATAACAAGGTAAGTTCAAATACTAATAGATCAGTAGATTGATAGATCTTTAGATAAATTTATGGGTAGATAAATGTCAGACAGATATAGAACCTTTATATTATAAATGTGTTCAACCAATATACCTAAACATGCATATGTATGAGAGAGATTCCTTCTTCCAACTACTTCCTTTAATTAGTTTATTTGCCTTTGTAGAGAACAGTATTCTAACCCCCCAAAATGCAAACAATTAATAATAATTAAATAATACAATTTTACAGCAGTGGAAAGTATAGGGAAGATACTAGTGAGTATGAAGACTGATATCCAAGTGATATAGTATATCCCAGCAATTTAGCAGTGATCTCTGCCCTCTGACCACTGGTACATATTTACACATAACTTTAAGTCAACTTCCACCTAGTTTAAATTAGTTGTAAATTCTACAGTCTTACTTTACTCTGCTTACTGACTTTCCTGGACAATCACTAAGTATGTAGCAGCTTTTCCTAATTCTTTTCTCTATGCTCAGCAAAAACATAATGAACTGATTCTCTCTACTTCATTGGCAATATATAAACAAACGTAATGGCTAATTTTCTTGTAACAAAGGATGTCTAAGTTAGCAATACAGAATACACCCCATCTATTACTTGGACTCTAAATGAAAGAATTAATAATGAATTGTAGAAGTTTGAAAATAAACACATGCAATGACAAAATTAATTAAGATGATAGATGAGTTTTAGAAATTATGGAGTAAGGTAATACAGGAAAGAAGGTTGTAAATAAATATATAGATGAGTTTAGAGCATTAAGTATAATACTATCAGTGATATGTAGCATTTGTGAAGCATTTTCATTCATAAATTTCAGCTCATTACGTCCTCACATAAATAATGTGTTTACTTAGCATTTGGCTAAATATTACCTATTATTTCTATTTTCCTTCTATTTGTTATTAGCATATAAGTAATCTCTTTCAGTCAGAAATATACACTGAAGCTAAAACAGAGATATAACACAGACATCCCCTAATGCCTAATATCAACCACATAAAAGGGGAAATAGGCACCTGCAGAATATTGGAGCCAGGTACTAATCTGGTGGTTCTTAGTGATACCAAGTCATATAAACAATTAAACCAAGTAAATACGTGTTAGATGCCAATGGAGTAAGCAAGTCCCCTCTCCTTACTACAAATCGGAACATCCATGGGTTGTAGGGTGATGTTTCGTGGTAAAATAATGGGGACTGTGGCTCCCTAATGACACAAGATACCAGAGAGCACTGTTATATATGAAAGGCTGCAGGAAAGAATGAGGCGTCGGACGGCCTCCCCTACATATCTAAGGCAAACGCTGTGAGAACCTTATCAAAATCCAGAATGTTTACCTGCAGATTCAGAGCAATCTCAACAGAGAGTGGTTTCGCCCAACCTTCCTGCAGTGCAGCCATCCGAACAGCACAGGTGATGATGGGAAGAGTCACTTTTGTGATTAGCCCCATTTGTTAAGGCTTTGAGGAGTCACCAGAATGTATTTGCTCTGATTTTTTTTTCACTATGGCTCTTAAGGAGATCTCTCACTTGTATAAAATCCTTAATTGGTTGATATCTTTCTTTTAAGGTAAAATCTTAAAATAATAAAATAAAGACAAAATTTATACATAAGATGACTCAGATAAAAATGTACTGTGTAAATTGTAACCATTAAAGGTAATTTCTTAAACAAAGAAATGAAGGGTTTTGAACTTCAGGATGGCACTTTTTTTACTCCAAACAAAGTAAAAATAAATGTGAACCTAGCAATTTCAGCATAAACTAAATTATTTTTTTTAAAAAAAATCCAGCCTTGGTTTCTAAATATGCAGGTTTCTAAACCATGGTCCAGAATAAAAATAATGAGGGAAAAGGACAAAGCAGTAATGTCATGAGACAGAACAGCAAGGTTATTGCAGCTGTAATCATTTGAACCATTTGCTAACATCCTGAAATTGTTGCAACTTCTTCAACTCAGGCCCCCGCACCTGCATGGCTTTGCTGCATATCTTTGCACACACAGAAAAATAAAACACTAATTTCTCTGATCTTGCTTTTCTGGCAGCTGAAGACATAAGAGATAATGAGCTAATGACTTGGAAGAAACAAAGAAAGATGATGTATTTTTAAATAATAATAATCAGACTAAGAAATCAAAGTAAGGAGAGGATATTTATAGATGCGGAGTTGCATGTGTCTAACTGGGGGAAATCCTGATCATCTCAAAGCACAGTGCAATTCCTTGCCATATTTTAAGAAACTGGTGTTTATTTCCAGTCCAGTGTTATGCGTTATTAGGTAGTAACACTGAACACAGTCACATATTCAATGTACAGATAATCAGTGCATGAGTTTTCTAGGAGTTAATTATTTTTTAGTTCTGCACTTGAGTTATTATGATCTTTCAAGTACAAAAATGCTAATTTATTTGGTGCCATATATTTTAGTAGTAGAGGAAGCTTCTGTTTTCTCCTTGTCATAAAAGTTGGACTTGTCTTAGCAAACAGAGAAATATCTTTTAAGGCATGTGCTTGTTTCTAAAAAGCAGTGTTCTTCTTTTGATGCCACTTTCTCAGACAATTTAGGAATCTTGAGTAAGTAAGAAGTAGAATTTCATGGGACTTTAAACTTTTTGTGGAATGGTAAGTGAATCCTATTAAATGTACTTTACCATCAGCTAATAGTTATTTCAAACTGTCTTCTTTTTAATCCTCTTTCTTTTCTCATCCTCTCTCTCTCTCTCTCTCTCTCTCTCTCTCTC
This sequence comes from Dicrostonyx torquatus, assembly GCA_028555095.1. Lineage (NCBI taxonomy): Eukaryota > Metazoa > Chordata > Mammalia > Rodentia > Cricetidae > Dicrostonyx > Dicrostonyx torquatus. Next base: position 10,082,575 of record JAQHUG010000020.1, read on the forward strand.
TCTCTCTCTCTTTCTCTCTCTTCCCTTTCTGTATGTCTGTGTGTCTCTCTCTCTCTCTCTCTCTCTCTCTCTCTCTCTCTCTCTCTCTGTGTGTGTGTGTGTGTGTGTGTGTGTGTGTGTGTGTTGTCTCTCTATTCCCCTTCTTGGTTAGTTTTTGAATTATAATAGTTAAGAATATGGTACATAATCCTCCAATCTGGGGTATTGTCTTTTAATGAGTAAAATATTACTTATAACATATTAAGAAAAATGAACTTGCAACTCTGTTGCTACACAGGTGGGTCAAAAATAATAATGGTAAATACAGGACAATGAAATAGTATTCAGCTATCTGTAGAGTTGCATGAATGCATTTTGATAGCTTGCAGAGCTGAAATGGAGCAGAAACAATTGCAGAAATTTCTAGAATTTGTAAAAAATATATTCCCACTCCTGTGCTGGTGGACTCGTCTTCGCTTCTCACCCCCGACAAGCTCTAATGCTGGGCTCACTGAACCTCAGCCTCCGCTGCTGCTGACCAGGTGGGAAAAATGAAGGGAGTCTGATTCATGGCCCAGCAATGGCCTGGATTACCTCTGAGATTGTGGCAGTGCACACACATGCGCTGTGGCCAGCTGAGTGAGTCTATCCCACACCTTGCTCTAGAGCCAGGAAAGGCAGGAGACAGAAAAGTCTGGATAGCTATGCCTCCCACAGGCAGCAACCAGAGCCAGTTGATGGGAAATGACTTGATGCTACTTGGCCAATGATCTAAGGATAGGCAAATGGCTTTTAACAGAAGAGAGGATTCAGGAATTCTCCTAATTTTAAAATGAAAAAGGAAGATGAAACTCTCTGACCTTCAGACAAGGTGGAAAGAGGGTCACATTTTTGATGAGAGATTGTGGCTCCTGTTTACTAGTAGTGGTGGCAACAGATGAGATTTTTGTTAGACAGGTGAGTAGTCAAAGGATATTCTCATGTTCAGTAGCTTTTGTTCAGATCATGTCACAGGTATAATAGGTAATTAACACTTCTTTTATAATTTTAAATTAAAATATTTTGTTACTTCTTTTAAAAAATCTTTCTTGTCTTCCCTTCTACATCTTTTCCCAATGAAATATGCAAACACTTGTTTTCTACAAAGTTGGCTTCTTAACATTGTCCTGAATTCCAGAACTATCTTATTATATAAGCTGAAACTATAGTTGATCAAGATAATGTGCAATCTAAACAGAGTTGTTTAAAAGTCCTAATATAATGTTCCCATTAAGTGATACTCTTCTTAAGTAGAGACTAGAAGCATGTCTTAAGCTTAGGATTTTGTTTTCTTAGCCCAATTCAGTCCTCTTCACTAAAAATAATAAAATAAAAGATAAAGCAAGACTATAAAACACAATTCAAATAACTCCACTTACTGAAAATATCACCCTTAGTCAGTAGTGTCATTGAACAGTAATAAAGCCATTTCATTTTTTTTCTTACAGCCACCCCCATATAGATTGTGAACGATCACTGTAAATGCCTGACCTGTGAATCTTAGTCAGACACCATGTACAGAAAATGTTCCCCAGCTCTTGGGGATCAGTTATATTATGACACATTTCTCTTTCTGGATTGATGGGGCTGTCCAAATTCCCATAACAATCATGAAGTAATGAATCCCTTTGGTCAGCTCGCCAGAGGCTCTAAAATTGATTTTTTGTTTTTAAGAGGAAGAAAGTAAGTAAACACAGACACAATATCAATGCATAGCTCAATCTTCTCCTTGGTTTCTTTTCTGTTGTTAAAATATTTTTATTGCTTCCATAGCACATAAAAGTTTTCCACCAGAAAATAAAAATCCAAAATAAAATGGCACACTAGCAGCTTTTCCAGGGAAGTGTGCATTAAAAGTGATCACTGTGTGATGTATTTGCTAAAACTAAAGTGAATTCATTTTACACTGAGGTGCATATCATACAGCAAATTCATTTTCTCTAGCCCTGTGCAAGTAGTAGAGGTTCAAACCAAATAAAACCAGTAAGACCCCTGCCCAGCTTTCTGCAGGCCCACAGTCACAAAAACAAAATAACACATGACAGACTTATTTATGTATTCATAAAACTATTTTCTCTGGGCTTCTTATCAAGTCTGGAAACTCAGTAAATAATATGGAATTTATTTCTCTTTAGGACTAACACAGACTAAAAATACTGTATAGAACATTACTAACACTGGAGATAAATTGCAGTTAAATATGCTAACCCCTTTATTTTTTTACATAGGAAATATTCATGTCATTTCTGTTATAGGAAAATATGTAGGTTATTTTCTGTAATTAAAAAAATTGGCATGCCTCTATGTCTCTGTCTATATCTCTCTCTGTTTTCTGTCTTTGTCTGTCTCTCTGTCTCTGCCTCTCTGTCTCTGTCTCTGTGTGTGTGTGTGGTGTGTGTCTGTGTGTGCGCTCTGGGGAATGAGTAGGGAAAGGAGCAGACAGACACATTTCGATTTGATCACCTCATAAACTGATATAGATTTTCTAACTGTTCACCACCTTATATGTCAGGTTAGCTTACTCTAGCATGCCATAAATTCTACTGCCTCTATTATTATCCTTCTTTCTAAGCCCTAGGATAACAGGTTCTGGGGTTACAACACGTAGTGGCATTTCAAATGTATTTTAATAAATAAAGACCACCTGAAGACCGGAGAGTAAAACAGCCCCACTGGTCAGCCTTACAGATCAGGTTATGGTGACACACACCTTTAATCCCAGTAGCCACATTGACACACACCTTTAATCCCAAAAGCAACAATGGCATACACCTTTAATTCCAGTAGCCATAGAAACTGTGTGGTGCATGCCTTTGATCCCAGCCCTGGAGAGGAATAGAAAACAGGTGAGATGGCTCTCAGATACAGTCTTCTTTTGAGATTCCAGGAGACATGGTCACCATTTTAGACTGAGGTCGAGATAAGAGTCAGTGGCTGACTGTTTAGCTTTTCAGATCTTCAGGTTGAATCCCAGTTTCTGACCCCGAGTTTTTATTAATTGTGCTTCAAACTCAGGTCCTCAAATTTGCATGACAGTTGTTTTACCCATTGAACCATCTCCCCAGGTCTTTTAGTGCTGCGGGAGATTAAGCTCTCTTGCTTTCAGCCAATGGCTTCTAAGATACCCGCCCAATGTGGGGCGTGGTTTTCATTTTAAAAAAAGCTGCAGCAGCTCTCCTAGCTTCGCTTGCTTCCAGCTTCTGTGCTGACTGCTAGACTCAGTTTCCTGTTTGCGACCAGAGGAATGTGGTTTGGGACATTGATCTGTAAGTTTTATCCCCTCCAATAAAATACCCCTTTTTTAATCAAATTGGTGTAAGATTGTCCTGCGACAATATTTTAGAATCTCATGTGTCCAAAATGGCCTTGAAATTCTAAATAGCAATGAATGCCTGATCCTCCTAGCTCTACTTCTGGATTGGTAGGATTACTTTTGTTCAGTATATTCAACAACAGGACTCAAACCCAGGGTTTAGTGAATGCTCACAAGCAACCTACCGACTGAGTAACAATTCAACACCAAACTGAGTCTATGACAAATGACCATAGTCTCAGATTTAGATATTGCCAATTCCATAAGCAGCACAGAGATCGCAACCACTGGGAGTCAACACCCCAAGACACTGGGTAGACCTCATGCTGTCATGCATCCATGAGCTTATGACAATCGTTTGTCTCTTGCTTTCTTTACTTAAGGTCTTACTGTACTTTTTTAAGAGTGTCCCAAAAATTTCAGAGACAAAAAAAAAAAAAGAAATGCTTTTCTTCTTCCTTTCCCTTCATACGGGGCTTTATTTCTATTATGCATGTGGTAATGTCAATTTATTATTTTAAAACTGATCTCAGATCTCCAACACTTCTATAAAATTTGAACTGATCTAAGTAATGCTTTATTTGAAAACTTCCTTAAATAAAGAAATTCTTTGCACTGTGCAGACAAAACAATTGTTAGGAAATGTGAGAAAACTTTCAAAACAGTTACTTAAATAAATACGATTTTGTTTAGATTTTAATATCTCCATTTTGGAGTGGTCTACAATCAGCCCAGTTATTATTTTACTTTCCTTCTATTTCTTCAAAGCAGGGCATTACTCTTATTGTTCTGTCTCTAATCGCCATACCTGAAGTGACCTATTTGCTGTTTTAGTTTCCTCCCAGCAAGGGACTGAGTCATTGTACAGATAATTTACTTCCAGGATGTCCTTGGGGGATTTCTCTCCTTCCTTGCTTGGGGTTGCCCTGTACATCCTATAATACAGCTCTGCCATCATTCCTGTTCACATTTCCATCTGGGCTAAAACTGATTTACATGAGGTATAGCTTCAAAGTTGGACTCATTCGGTGTTACAAATGGTTCTTAGCTGACAGTGATGAAACTCCTCGAGTGTCTGATGGGACATTGTTGACAAAGATAAATCTCCCAGCATGTATGCAGGCAGGCATTTGTCTGACTTGAGGAAAAGTCAGTCATTCTGGAACTTGAGCATACAGGTCACCTCTAGATAAAACTAATTTCAACTGTTTTCAGCATTTAATTATTTTCTATCAAATAATGACTATGATCTATAGGATTTCATTGAGTCAATACTCATGCCATAATAAATTAGAAATATACTCATTTACTGAGTGAGACCTTATGGAGAACATTCTCCAACATTTCAGAGCTCCTTCAGCAGTTAGGATAGATATATTATCATTTTACATGCATTTTTGATAATTGATTGATTTATCTGCCTTTTCTGTGAGATCAAAAGTTCCAAAGTACAAAATAAAAAGGTAAATAACTGAATAAACTTCCTATGTTCTGGCTTAAAGAAAAATATAATTACTATATAAAATTGAGGGATATGTATTTATTTTCCCGAATGGGATATGATCATGTCACAGATTTTTGTTGACTTCACTATTGCTCTGAGACTTTAAAAAAAGACTTCCATCCACGACCTGACCTGTGAGTCTAGCCTCATCTTTTGCTTCTTCTCTTGGAATTAAGTAATGAGAACAAAGGGCTGTCCCTCCTCAGTAGTGGCTCTTGGCTCACTGCCTTCACAATGCGCACCCTCTCTATGTGCCTTAACCCTTCTTCAGCTCCAGATGTGACTTACGTTTCCCATTCCAGATTGATTGATTCACCAGATGAAACAAGGGTTGCTTCAGTCCATCACACCTGTGGGCTGGGCCTTCCCTTGTCATGTTTCTATGTAGAACTGTCTGCTTTTAGTTGTATTTCCCTAACAAAACTCTTAGCCTCTTGAGCACAAATATTTCTTATTCATCTTTTTTTCTCTTGACTTAATGAGGTGCTTGACTCACAGGAAATAAAGAATGAATGGAAATTGACCTTAGCTGAACTTTCTAGAACAAGCTAGCTCAAGGAGCTTAAAAATCACTTTTGCCCAAACAGTCCATCATAGCATTCAATCTTTAACAAAGTAAAACTTTTTTCTTTAAAAGGACAAAATAACAATAAGGAAAATAACATTCTTCATTTGGATTTGCTTATTTGTATCAAACAATTGAACTCCAGGCATTTAAACTATTTACTATTTCATGAGGGGCTGCTGGGTTTTTCTGGAAGTTGTCCAGGGATTAATTTCCTAACTGAAACTGACTTTATAATTGATCTGTCTTTGCTTCGGTAAGAAAAAATCAATTAAATTATATTTTTAATTTTTTTCATTGTGGGCATTTCAGTTCCACATATGTTTAAAATTAAGCTTATTTATTACCTCATGGCTCAACTTAATATTAATAAAAATATAAAATCTTAAAAACAGAATCTTGGTAGCCAATCCACAAATTCTTCCTTTTGATTCAGAAGAACTGTTCCCAAAGCAAGCCAGGAAATTCACATGAATTTCTATTTTAAGAATATACCTGTTCAACTTAAATCTTTCCGTAATCACACACAAAAAAAACCTGAAGTAAAAATATTGTTAAACTATGACTAGAGTAAAACACTGACAAGCACCTGTCCAGCCAGGCTTATACCACAGAGAAGGGGGAAAAGTCGAGCTCAGACCTTCAAATGTAGTTTCACACATTTAGTACCTGTGTTATACAAATTATCAGACTAACAAATTATAATATTACATAAATACTTAAGAAACTAGATTAAAAGGATGCTCATAGTTTTTAAAAAGTGATATATGTAAATAAAAACAAAGAAATGACAGAAAAGTCATTCATGAAATCTGACCCACACATGCAAGAGGACAGTAATAAGCCCTGAGTGATGACTGCAATCAAGCTTCTACGACAGGCCACTGAGATCCGAAATGAAAAAACTGAATTATTACTAAATAAAAGGATTGGGTTTCATTGCTGAATTGATTCACATATTTAAGAAAATTTAGTTACATTTAGGGGTTATACTGAAGGTCAAAGAATAATATTGAAGCCTTTTGCCTTTTGCTTCTTGCTGCTGGCAGGGACTCTCTGTGTGTGTAAAAGCTTAGCTTGCTTGTTTTTTTAAATTATTATTACAAGAAAAATTTACATTTACTCCCCTTGTTCCAGGCCACCCTGCTCCCCGCTACCTCCCCCTGCTTCCTTAAGATGGGGCAGGATACCCTGTCCTATGGGAAGCCCAAGGACCTCCCCCCTCCATCTCGGTCTAAGAAGATGTGCATCCATATAGAATAAGTTCCCAAATAGCCAATACATGCAGAAGAGATAGGTCCCAGTGCCATTATCATTGGCTTCTTAGTCAGTCCCCATTGGCAGTCACATTCAGAGAGTCCGGTTAGGTCATATGCTCATTCAGTCCTGGTCCAGCTGGATTTGATGAGCTCCCAATAGATCAAGCACGCTGTCTCTGTTGGTGGGCCAGTCCCTCACGGTCCTGATTTCCTTGCTCATCTTCTCCCTCCTTCTGCTCTTCCACTGGACCTTGGTAGCACGGTCCCTTGCTCTGGTGTGAATGTGGGTCTCTGGCTCTATCTCCATCCATCATGCGAAATTTCTATGGTGACGATCGAGATATTCAACAAAGTAACTATGGGACAAGTTCAGTTCAGGCACCCACTCCTCTGCTGCCCAAGTACCTAGCTGGGACTTCCCTGTGAATACCTGGGATCCCCTCTAGAGACAAGTCTCTTGCAAATCTTAAAATGACTCCCGTTAATGTAGATATCTTATTCCCTTCTCCAATATCCACCCTTCCTCCATCTCCACCCTCCCACAACCCCAGGCTCTCCCCAGTTCTTCCTTTCTCCCTTCTACCCCCCCCCCTTACGCTTACCCCCTCCCCCAATACCTACCTCCACCCCCATCCCCACACCTGTGCTTCCAACTTTTGTCTGACAATCTTGTTTGCTTCTGACTTCCAGGAAAATCTATATAAGTTTTTCTTTGGGTTCACCTTGCTATTTGGCATCTGCAGGCTTGTAAGCTATACGCTTAATGTCCTTTGTTAATGGCTAAGGTCCACTAATGAGTGAGTACATACCAAACTCCTCTTTTAGGGTTTGGGATATCTCGCTAAGGATGGAGTTTTCTATTTCCATCCATTTGCATGCAAAATTCAAGATGTCATTATTTTTTTCCGCTGAGTAGTATTCTAATGTGTATATATTCCACACTTTCTGGATCCATTCTTCCATTGAGGGGCACCTAGGTTGTTTCCAGGTTCTGGCTATTACAAATAATGCTGCTATTTAGCTTGCTTCTTCAAGCTTCTAGGAAAGAATACATTTTCTGGAATTACCTAGAGACCAAGGCATGTTGAAACAGGAAAAGAGAAAGGATGTCTCAACATGGCTGTACCCATCATTGCAGCAGACATCAATAGTCAATTCCAGCTCTCGCCCTTGCTTTACCCTGTGAGTTTTGCTCTGTTTCCTATAGACTATCTTGAGTATCCCATTGTTTACTCACTCTGCATCATAATTCTACCACTACTGCTTCATTCCTTCTTTTCAAATAATTTATTTGTACATATTTAGTTCATTAACCCTAAAAACTAGCTATTGCCTTGTCCTTTATAAAGAAAAGAAACAAGTACCTAATATGTCAACATGCTGTGGTCATTGCAGTGCAGTTCCGTGACTCCTTTCCATTTCCAGAACAGCCTAAAGAGAAAAGAAAGATTTTCATAAAACTGTTTTATTTTGTGCCAAGAAGTTCTGCTAGACTATTCTCTTATATCTAATATAGAGCAGCACAGAACACAACCAACGGTGCAGTACCGTTAGCTGCCAGCTTGCTCTACTGTCAGTCTCCATTCTCGATCTGTTTTGGTTTTTTGTTGTCGTTTTGCGTTTACTGACATGTTTTTTGGCTATGTCATTGCTTTGTACATTACAAAAATTCAATTCCAAAGATACATGGTGAATAATAAAATATTAAGCAACAAGCACTGGAAGCCCCATGCTATCTGCAGTATCATCATCATAAGTTTCTACACTTAGTTTGAAGTTGGAAAGTCATGAATGAACATGAACTTCATGAGTTGTCAAGCAACTGACATTGCATGTAATAATAGTTCTGGTCTAAGGAGCTCTTTCGTAAGGATTTCCTTCATTTTACTCACTGCCTAAGTAATTTGTTAAATTCCTTTTTTTAAAAAAAAAAGCGTTGCTTCTTTTCAGCTTCAGTTAAAACTTTTCCAAATCATAAAACAAATATGATTACAGTGCTTATAGACTGACTGCCTTTTTCCCTTAAATGACATAAGAGAAAAGACATTGGAGAAGCAAAGATGATCAGCTGTAGTTACTGCTGCT
>JAQHUG010000020.1:10091833-10103196 GCA_028555095.1 Dicrostonyx torquatus
CCACAGGGCAGGGTACCCTGCCCCATCTTAAGGAAGCAGGGGGAGGGCGGTGGGGTAGTGGGGGAGCAGGAGGGCCTGGGTTAAGGGGAGTAAATGTAAATTTTTCTTTTAACAATAAAAAAAAGAAAGTTACTTGATATGTTTTTAACATTTGTCAGATGATGCAGGGAATGTCTTTGTTAGTTTGGCCCTCTGCTCCTAAAATGGTTAGTTTAAATCAGGCATTTAACCAGAAAACCATAAAACGTTCTGTATCTACTGATTAATGGATTGCTCATAGCAGAAGCATACTAAAGTAATGGTTCCTGCTAAATCTTCACCTTAAATTGATAATTCATTTCTCAAGAACAAGGAGTAAAGGGGAAATTAAGAATATTTTGAGTAGAGCAGTTTACAATTTACTTAACTCTAAAATCCATTTGGTTCTTGGACTTCAGTAATATTTCTGCTTAGTTATACCACTGAAGTCACAAAGATTTATAATTTTGAGTCTTTTCAAATTTTACATTTTTTTTTACTGTCCTGGGCTGAAGGTGTGTGCCATGACTTTAACACATTTGTCTTTCTTTCTTTTGAGAATACTTGCCTTTTAAAGATTTATCTACTTTTACTTCTGTGTGATTTGCCTGCATTTATGTTTGTGCACCACACACATTCAGTGCCCCAGAGGCCAGAAGAATATTAGATACCCTAGAATTAGAGTTACAGATGGTTGTGAGCTGCCTCCATTGTGCTGGGAATCTAAACCCAAGTTTCATGGAAAAGTAACTAGTACTTGCAACTGTTGAGCTGTATCTCAGCCCCTATATTCTCCTTTTAACAGCACAAAAATGTTTTGCAGCTATTGGCTTAGTCTCTTCTACCTTCCCATGAAATATGATGCTCCGGATTGTAGAATTAGTCTTCTATGCCACCATCATGCGAGTCTCTTCATCATTTAGTAAGAACATCAGGATATTTCCTTATTTATAGCATTAGCCCACTTGTGTCTACTAAGTGCCCTCTGACTGTGTTTATGCTGGAGAATGAAAAGCAAATTTCTTGAGAGACTGCTGAAATTTTTCTCTGAATAATTGATGTTGAACAGTTCTTGGAAAAGCCTTGGGCCAACTCAGTGCCTCCTCCCTCTCTTGTTTATTGGTCTCAAGAATAACTGGACAGTTATCAAGTAACAACACACTGAAAGATGGGAGATCTGATTATAGAACATAGATGGAGTTCTCCCGTTAATAGGGCATCATTTAATCCGTTATCCCAGTCAGTTACACGCTTCAATGTGTATGAGGAACACTGAACTGCACTTTGGGGTCCCCTGTCATGCACGTATGTTACTGAAATAAGACTTCATGTACATTTGGAAGTTTCCTCAGACCTAGTCACAAGAAATCAAAGGTTTCTCCTCTCTCTGTATCCTCTTTGCAGATAATGATACCTGTTTTGTGTAACTTAGTGTTTATAGTTTTGTTTTGATGAGTCATTTGAGTGAAGCTTTAATTCTGAGCAGAAACCAAGGCTTTTGTCAAAATTTCTTTTTTAATTTTTTATCAAAGTCCACACCTAAATACTATTAAATAGCTTTATTAAATAAACTTTATTATTTAATTAACATTTTTCATTTATTTTACATACCAGAGCAGTTTCCCCTCCCTCCTCTCTTCTCCCTCTTTCCATCTATGCCACTCCCCATCGGTTAACATTTTCTTCTTGATTATATTTTGAAAATCCATCATCACTTTTGTTTCTCAATGTTTCCAGTTGTATATATACATATATATTATATTCATATACATAATATTCATTGTTTAAAACTTTATCACCTCTAAAGTAGGGAGATGAGCCATAGAGGCCCACTCTGAGGAAGAATATAAGTGCAAAATGAAGCCAAATGAGAGATGGAAAATGAAATCCTTGGGGCCTGTGACCTTGCTATCGTTGGGGACTGAGCCTCAGGCATGTTCTTTGTTTTCCATGAGCGGCAAGCTCTTACTCTTTAAAATAAGGTTTGCGGAATTCAAGATTGACTTATAACCAATTTTAACTCACTAAAATCTCCTAACAATAACACATATTCATATTTTATATCAAATCAGCGTTTTCTATTTTCTGTTTTAGATAGAAATCTTCTAATGTCCTCTGTACTTAGCTACATAACTATGCATTTTGTGTCAATTACACTAAACTCACTTGAAAAAATAAATGTTTGTGCATAACTAAAAGTAAAAAATACAACTATATAACTACTCCCTCTTTCTTTAATTTTATAAATGCAACTAGTAGCAAGAAGAGATGTGTTTTATAATGTACTTAATATATTTTTATATCATTATTTGTTTCACTTTTTTCATTATGGCTTTCTAGACAAAGGTTGCTTGATTTTCCCTTGTCATATCTCCATGATATACATTAGTTTAAAATTCTTTCTATTGAAAGTATTATCTACTTTTTGTTTTCTTCTGGAAAGGTGAATTCATAAACAATATTTTAGAAATGTTGAAATTAATGTCTCAAAATATTTCTATACTTGTATAGTATGAATTCTTTGTACTCTCTCTAAAATTTTCATCTTCTGAAACCCAAAACTTTTCTGTGACTCAAAATGAAGGAAAAATGAGAACTCGTATTTTGTTATTAAGAAGCTAAAAAGTGACTGATTATGTGTAAATCAAAAGTCCTTTCATACCTTGGTATATTCCCTGGATAGTCCTGATTTCAAATTGTGCATCTTGCTTTCCAATTTCCAATGACTTGAGAGCCATTCTAACAGCATTCACTGAACTTTGAAAAGCTTACTTGGTTTGTAAGTATTAAGCTGCCCTTTTATCTAGTTCTAGTGAAAACAGCTATAAGGTTCTCATCAATGTGATCTCCTCCTAAGAAGCTGCTCTGTCAGGCAACATGCCTAGATCTTTGCTTACTATTTATATCCAGAAAAAATAGACAAGTGTCAGAATCTCTTCCAGAGGAATCTAACAATTATTTCAACTTAATTTTCTCATACTCTACCTATCAGCTAAGAACAGTGAACAGATGAACTCATGTCTTATGTCTTAGGAAAAAGTTCAATTAAAGTATGAAAATCAAAGTTCACCTGCAAGCCATTGTCTCATGATTGTGGCCCTTGAGAACATACACATTCTCAAATATGCCAGGAGACGCCTGATGGTTTACATACCTTACAACACATTTTCATTTCCTTTGCATCAGTGTTTTTCAAGAAAATGGCAATAAATTATTGCTGCCTAAATTTCTACCATTTTTATTATACAAGAAAAATTTACATTTACTCCCCTTGTTCCCGGCCCTCCCACTCCCCCCCCTACCCCACCACCCTCCCCCTGCTTCCTTAAGATGGGGCAGGATACCCTGCCCTATGGGAAGCCCAAGGCCCTCCCCCCTCCATCTCGGTCTAAGAAGATGTGCATCCATATAGAATAAGTTCCCAAAAAGCCAATACATGCAGAAGAGATAGGTCCCAGTGCCATTATCATTGGCTTCTCAGTCAGTCCCCACTGGCAGTCACATTCAGAGAGTCCGGTTAGGTCATATGCTCATTCAGTCCTGGTCCAGCTGGATTTGATGAGCATACCTTACAACACATTTTCATTTCCTTTGCATCAGTGTTTTTCAAGAAAATGTCAATAAATTATTGCTGCCTAAATTTCTACCTTAAAAAATTACAAATCTCATTACAGTTTCATATGTGCCTTTTCAGACTTACTGTCTATACCAAACCAAAGCACACCTGACAGAAGTGAAAATTTATTTAATGGCCCACTGGCACATGTATATATTGGTACCTTAACTGGAAACAAAAAGTATATCAAATATTTATAAAAATAATTTTTGTCCTCAAAAAGCACAGTTAACTTGAACAGTCATGCTGACAGAGAGGATGTCATCACAGGTAACTTCCTACTACTGTAGACACTCCCAAGCCACTTCTTTTTAACACTGCGCTGAACAGATGCATAGTTACAAGCTTTTCAGAACTCATATCTAAAGGAAAACTTTCAAAAAATATGTCATGCATTTAGTTTCCCCAATGACTTTTTATATCCTTAAAGTAACACCTGCTTAATTATGTTTACCAACCTATGGTTTTAAATTTTTTATATACTTTTTTTTTTTGGCCAAAATGATTTCAACAGCTAAAGAGAAAAACATAATCATGGCTGTTGTGTGAAAACTGTGATAGTTGTTGTGATTCGTTTGTTTGGGCGTGTTTTGCTTTGCGTTAACAATGACCTCCTCCCTCCCTGTGATATGGACACAAGAATATAATTGCATATGACATTTATGGAGAACAACTGTATTTTTACCTCCAATTAATGCTTAGACTCTTGCTAAATCTTACCATAAAATTACATGTGAAATTTCAGGTCCTCTCCCCTGCTGCTGAATGTTCCCCATAACAGCTAAAATCTGCATGGCTTCCAAATTGTGCAGGCTCAGTGGGGTCTGGATGAAGGCTCAACAGGTATTGTTGTCTCCTAATCATTAGTGCTGTAATTTCTCTTGGATACATTTTCATGTACAGTTACACCAAAATTTCACATATTTTACTTAAGTATGAATCTTCAATCCTCCATTGCATAGGAAAGAAATGGTGAAAACAATTATATACTGCAAGTTCAAAATCCTCCATTCTTAGTCACCTATAGAAGAAAAATAATATGGCTTAGTGATGGGATTTTGAAGTTTGACTTGGAGAAAGGTGTCTGAATCAAACTTCCTATCCCATTGTTTGTACTTGGTGCAATGCAACTATGATAATATTCCTCGCGCTACCTTTTCAGCCCCAGTCATGATTCACAGCTACTCACCCACAAGCTACGGTGGAGATGATATGACAAAGTCTTTTCTTTTGGCACAATAGGAAGAAAGCAAGGCTTAAACTTAATTGCTCTGTCATGAGAAACGATCAAAACTAAGTGACTTGATCAAAAATTATCGAACTAAGAATAGCTGGCTAAACAGAAGCAATTGAAGTACATCTTCACAAAATGCTTCTGAAGGTCATAGCCATCATTAATGAGAGTATACGTCACCTCCAAAGTCACCTTTCAACATCTTTTCCTTGATAATATTTTATAGTACATTAAATAGAAAACCATTTCATTGACTTTATTGGAAGCTGATCAGGAGAAGATTTATATTGACCTGGTAATTTTAATCTTTTCACAGATACTTTTATAAGAAACAAACTACAAAGGGCAAGCTCAAAGAAAGAATCAGTCTGTAATTTCATTCAGCTCTTGTGTTTTGAATAAAATGAATGCCTGAGAATTCAGGTTCAATCCCCCCAAAAAAGTGGTCTGGGTGGGGTGGGGGTCACGAACATATTCCAAAATGTAACTTGTTAGAAAGGCATAAATTTATTTCTGTTATTTATTTCAATTTTATCTAATAGTTGTGATAATTTTAATTTGGATGAGAAACACATTTTGAAACTAAAAAAGAGAAAGGTAGCTCTATTTCAAAACACAAATATGTGGTGAATTTAACCTTTTCCTATCTTTTTCTGCACACTCATGAGAGCCATGGAGTAGTAATGTGTGACAGAATGTCATGCAGTATACCCATTCTTTTTCACCCAAGGCAAACCATTTTTGTTAGTCCTGCAGTAGAGAGCAGGAAGAAACAGCTTGCATGGTCTTGACAACCTTTTAAGTTCCTGCCCCCTCCGGTGAGGTCAAGTTATTGACTACTATGGTCTTTGAAATTTTCCGTATCCCTTGTAGTAAATTAACCTAGTCAGCCCCTGAGTTAACATGGAAGTTACAGATTAAAAAAAAAAATAGAGCCACATCCTAATGGGAAACCATGAAAATAAGCCAATCAGTCTCAAAAGTTATCCACTGTTTTTCCACAGGTTCAGGCGCTACTAGTAAAACTTGAACTCCATGAAAAATAAATGGGATTATCTTTAAAAGAACCATCTACTATGATCCAGAAGTAAAAACTATGTAACCATCAAATGAAGAATGATGATTGGACACGAGAGACACAATGATGAAGACACAGGATCCCAATCATACCAAATGTCCTGGATGTCCCAGGTGGTATACAGAGCGGCTTCTCACTTGTTCTCTTTAAAAGATGACTAATAGACAGAGGGTGCTAGAAGGCAGGGGATGAGAAGATATGACAATACTTGTGAAGAGCAAGCATTACTTAATGCCAAGAAATCATGGTGTTCATGGATTTAGGGCATTCTAGAAGGGTCCCATTGGCTGGGCACACAGTGCCTGGTAAACCCATGGATTCACTATGGTTTATCTCATTTTGTCTTTCGTTTCAGTGATTCCAACTTAACCTTTTTATCTGTAGAAGAGCAACAGCCCTGGGAACTTCATATAATATGTACTTGCCATTCCTTCCCTTACAGCACTCACTCCTCAGATAGGAACCTCCACGTACTGTCTCTGCAGAGAGCCCCCTTCACCCCTTTAAAGAACCTTCCTTCACTGATCCCCAACCACCCATTTAAGTCTCCATAAAACATATGTCTACATCCTTGTACCTGTAAATGTGACTTTATTTGTAAAAAAAAAAATACAGGTAATGAAATTAGATTACAGAAGACTGAAGTGAGATCATTCCATGATCCTCAGAGTGGCACCTGAACCCAATGGTGAACATCGCTGTAGAAGGCTGCATGGACGCAGTGAGGCAGAGATGGGAGTGTTACAGTCATAGCCCAGATGGTGCCTCTAGATACCAGATGACATACAGAGCTGTGAGAATGGAGTACAGTCATTCTGGCTCCTTCGATTTTGGGCTTGCTGCCTCCAGAACAGTGAGAGAAGTTTTATTCTGTCTTGTCATCATGCCTCTGGTAATTTGCTGTAACACCCCCAGGAAATGAAAGCATTTTTCCGCCTCTTTCCCTCACGATACTACTGTGTCTCATGTGCTATTTATTTGCTCATTGCCCTGTCCTTTGGAGTGTGAAGGCAGAATTTAAGTGTGATTTTTTTCCAATGCCAAGCACACAGTATTCCCTTAATAAGAGAAGAAAGTGAGCATCTCAGTAATCTCGGACACTTCTGCTCTGCTGTGTTCACTTTTGGGACACACTGTACAGTGCCACCCCAAGTGTCCTTAGTTGTACTGAGGAAACAATACCACTCACACTTTTTATGCCTCTCTATGACTGCACCATTACAAGAATCATTCCAAACCCTTCCAAAATAACTTTAAATTTAATTTACTTAGAGATATTGCTATTTAAGAAATACCACTGTCATTCAATTTTTCAAAATATGTCAAATGTGCCTTAAGAAATTGTGCAAGACCAAAGTTACTGGCCTCAATGAGTATGATTAAAACAAGTTTGGGGCTGAAGGCTTCCTGACTTAGTGTGAGAATGTTGTTTTGGGCTTGGATTTCTTTTCTTCTTCAACAGAGCCAGCATGCAGAAACTGAAGTCTGCCACATGGTGGCTGCTGCGGCTGCTGCTGCAAGAGTCACCGTCAAGGTTAACAAGTGTCTGCTTAGGAGAACAGCACAGACAGGAAGAGCAATGAGCCTGCTGGCTATGTCGGTGATAAGCAGACAGATGCTGCACTGTGTACAAAGGCATTCAATCGTGTCGCTGCGGGCTGCCTTCATGAACATGAAGACCTGTCTCAGATAGGGGACGTGAAGGAGACAAGATGGGAGCATCCCCTGCCTGATTTTCCTTGGGCTATGCAGGCTCAGCTCTGGCCATACAAGTGTTTCTGCTTAGAAGAAACAAGGGGAAAAACAGCTTTCAACCATTTTAATCAATCAGGAAGCTAGACAACTACACAGGGAGGAACAATTAAAAGCAGGATCATTCAATGTGGAAATCATAGTATGTACAGGAGAAATTGTACCTTACTAGAAAAGAAAAAAAAAAAGACTTGAGAAGAGAGCAGAAGAGACAAGGAGGGCAACACTTAAAGAGGATCATTCATGACAGGCGTTTGATCGCCATGGATTTTTAGGTGATTTTTCTCATGCAAACTTGCTGTGGAGATCAGGCCATCGGTGTCTGAGAATTTAAGTGACTTTCCCCTATCACAGGTTAAAGCAATGGTGATGCAAAGCTAGAAGGATCTACACTATCTATCTGCCTATATATAAATTGCTTATTCTTCACAAAAGAAATTTGTCCCAGTTTTCAAAAGTGTTCTGACTTGTGATTAACAGAAATGCTATTTACAAGTGTCTCTCCCTACCTCACGACTATGACTAAGGAAAAGTAGTCAACTATACACATGGGCACCTAAGAAATACTCAGGACGAGGCAGATTATGTGCTAGGGAAAAGAAATGACCCAAGGTGGGAATTTTCATATCCACTTCTTACCTCTGTGACTTTGAATAAAACAAATACATACTCAGAGATACTTTTCTCATCAAGTTGATGGGATTAACATTCATAATGATATTCAAAAGAAAGCAATCAGCACCTGTTCCACATTGTCTGCAGATGCCATTACTGGTTATTATCACTGAAAATTCAAAGAAATTAGAAAACACATGTATTTCAGGATCATAAGCCTAAAAACTTGTAACATGTAGAGACAAAGGAGGCTGTCAACATTGGGGAAAACCAGGAGACAGAGTGGGGGCACAATGTCTAAAGACGACTAGAAGTCAGATTAATAGGAGTCATTGGCTGATATCTCCAATCAACCTATGTAAGACACAGTATGATACATCAGTAAGGCACACAGAAACTTAATAACTGCAGTAGTCTTGTCCTCTTGATAGGATTTAGCATTATCTAGAAGTTTTACCTCCAGGTATGTCTGTTAAGAAGTTTCTGAAGAGATTTAACTGAAGTGAGCAGAGCTACAATGAATATAAATATCACTATCTTCTGTGCTGGTATTCTGAGCTGAATGAAACTAGGAGAAGCTACTTGGGCACTCTCATCTCTCTCTGCTTCCTAAATGCAAATGAAGTACGACCAGCATCTGTGTATCCTTCAGTATGCTTTCCCTGCCATGGTGTTATCCTCTTAAACCACAATCCAGCTTTGCCACAGGACAAGAAAAATGACTAACATGATAGCTATTAAATTTACGATTGCTGTATATATCCTTTACCTAAGCCTTTTTACGATTACATAAGAAGTACTATTTAGATTAAAATATATGCATTATAAAACAGAATGTGTTAGAACTTGGAATATTTATAGTAAAGCTTCAGATTTAGTGATGTTGGTGTGAATTAAACCATTTATCTGATACATAGCATGTAAATAAAAAGATGGTTGCTTCTCTTCCTGTGTCTCCTGCGCTGATCCTGTCATCAACTGATGCATATTTTGCAATAAGAGAGTATGAGTACCATATCCTTTTCACTGACTGAATTATCTAAGACATTTAAAGTTTAGTCAGCTGACCATTTCCCCACATGTTTAAAATTTATTCTGTGATTTCAGATATTCTCTGAAAGCTGGATGTATAACTCAGAAATTGACAATAATCAGCAATATTCCCCAGGTTCTGCTACCCTTGTTTGCATTGCTTCATTCCTGAGACACATAGGTTTGATGGCTTTTTAAATTTGTTTTGTATTATCTTCACAGATGTCTATATACTTACTGATAATTTTGCTTAGGAATTGCCCATGTTTTCAAAGACAGACGTTATTTATTCAATAACACCATTTCCTAATTTTCCTATATTTTTAAAATTAAATTTCTAGATGATATTTCTAATAATTAATTCTACTTACAAATTCAAATATCAGGCTTATACTGCTCTTTACCTTGCTGCCCATACTGAGTACTGGAGCTTAACTACTCAGCTTATATATAGGATATGAATAATGAAGGTCTTACCTCTGTATCACAGTTCCATCACAGACTTCTATATCATCAAAATTAATGCTATTTATAGACTTCATGAAATAGCATTTTATAAGCATTGGCAGTAGGTTAAGCACTAAAACTAAATAACAGCAAATTTATCATAGATACTATTTTGTGAAGAACTATGATAAGCAGAGGTCAAGTTTTATCCTTCCCATGGGTCAAAGCCATTCAAAAATGAGGTATCTCTCTTAATTAGGGGTTTTGTTGGTGTGAAGAGACACCATGACCGTGGCAATTCTTATAAAGGAAAGCATTTAATTGGAACTGCAGTTTCAGAGTTTTAGTCAATATCAGCACGGCACAACATGGCAGCAAGCAGGTCGACGTAGTGCTGGAGAAGGAGATGAGAGTTCTACATCTCGATCTACAGGCAACAGGAAGGGAACTGTGTCTCACACTGGGCATAGCTTGAGCACATGAGCTCTCAAAGCCCACCCCCAAGCCCACCCCATATGATATTACCTCTAACATGGCCACACCTGCTTCAATAAGGCCAAGCATTCAAACACCTCAGTCTATGAGGCCATACCTATCCAAAGCACTACAGTATCCCAGACTAGGATTCAAGAGTTACTCTCTGTGGAGATGTGGAATTAGCATAGTACAACATTTCTCTTTGTCTTTTGGTTATGTCTGTCTCTTGGGTCATGTCGTTCTTAGGTAAGCTTTCATTTAATTAGCTCTTTTGAAATTGGCACACTTCAGGTGGCTCATAACTCTCTATTTCCATTTTTCTCTTTGAGTCTCTGCTAAGGGACGCTATCCTGGGGCTTCAAAGTGGACAGGCTTGCAGACTGATTAGACAAACACAGGGAAGAAGTGTTCTGAAGATCTCTAAAGCTACATCAATGAAGATTCTATTCTGGGATGCCCACCTCTCACCAGCATCCCTAATTTTTCTGATAAAGTTTATCCAATTGATATATAGAAGCTGAAGGCAAGCCCTCTAGGTTTCATCCAAAGATAAATTCGGAATTGCCAATGCCTTTGTTCTGAAATAGAAAAATCGATGAGATGTCTACAAGAGAAAGCGCTTGTTAGATGCAGTTTGAACCAATCCTTTACTTTCTATCCATTTCATCCTCATCTCTGATAATGTCAGAGCCCAGGTATAGAATCTTCTAGTCATATTTCTGGACAAGTGATATTTAACTTTCACTTCTATCCTCTCTGGTTATATCTCCTTAAACAATTACCCATCTGTATGTCTAAATATAGTTTCAGAATTCAAGATAATTTAAACATGGGCACCTATTGGTTGCCTCCTTCCCCTCTGTAACCTCAGCTATTATAAGTCTATTCAACTTAGGGTTTTATAGAGATTTTTTAATGGATTAGGGAAAGAAAATGGAAAGAGGCATGGGAGAAAAGAAAGGAGGCAAATCCAGTCTTTGGTACTTTTTAATGGAAGACAATCTTCTAAATTAATAGCATCCACAAGTGTGCAAGAATAGAATATTGTATATATACTTTCATTGTATTTAACTTAGTACTGCTATCAGCATAAA